>JALBCR010002578.1:0-52500 GCA_030710515.1 Abscondita cerata
TACAGGCAATCCATTGTAACTGTAGAAAAAGTTGCACGTTGCGCAGGTAAGGTGTTGGAGTAGGGACCCGGTTGTACACTCAAAGGTAAAATGATTTCGTAACTGTTGGTTATTCCAGCATGAAACACTGGCGGTATAAGATATCAGCGTAGGTACACCGTAGATATTTAAAATATTGCTTCACATTCATTTATTCAATTTTAATTTTTATATGATTATAATGACGTCGTTTGCTAATTGTTATTAACATAATTATGCCTAAAAGATGTTAAGTTCGTAATGTGCGTTAACAATATAAATCTTATCTAATAATAAATAAATTATCTTTTATCTTTCTAATTTTAATTTAATAACTACACTTCGGGTCAAAATTCATATCATTGGAATGTAAAACTTTCTTTTAAAAATGACTAATTTAGAATACAAAAGCTTGGATGTACAAAACAAAATTAATTCTATTGTTAAGTAAATGTCTTTCTGATTGGTTAAAATTTAAATCTTAAATCCTCTGATTGGCTAACAAATTGTTAATATCTTTTGTTAACTAAAGATTATGCTTTACGCAACCGGGTAAAATGAGTATTAGTTGAACATTATCAGTTTACTTGCATAGCTAGGTCTATATATTTAGTTTTAAATTAAGAAAATGTCAAAGTTAGGACAGGGAAAAGCTATTAGTGCTCAAACTCGCGAAGTAGTGTTTAAAGTTTTCAATATTTTAAAAATTGCCAACAATGAAGTGAACATCATAGATGCTTCTGAGGTTGAGTTAAAAAGCCATTTATCAGCGGCTACAGGTGTTTCACAGAGTATGCTTTACAAAATTATCAAGGAAGGGAATGACGCACCAAATGATCCTGAAGCTGAAGAGGACGCCAATGTTTTTAAATCTCCAAAAGGAAGCGAAGAGAAAAAATTTCCAATTACTGACATACATGAAACAGAACTGCATCACATTAGGCGTATCATTTATAATTACCATAAAACAAACAACCAACGGGTAACTCTTAAGAATTTGTTACAAAAATTAAAGAAGATTTAGATTATGTCGGTGGCAGGTCTTCACTACACAAAATTATTAAAAAATGGGGTTTAAATTTTCTTCGGCTGAAAATAATCGAAAATTATTACAAGAGAAGCCCGATATAAGACACTTAAGAATTGCTTTTGAAAAAAATTAAAATGTACCGCAATGACAATCGACCAATCATTTACATGGACGAAACTTACATCCATGGCAGCCATACAGTTTCAAAATCGTGGACCGACAAAACAAGAAATGGTTTATTTGGTAATATTTCTAAGGGACAACGATTAATTATGTTGCATGCAGGAGGGATAGTCATGGTTTTGTGAAGAATGCACTATTAATTTTAAATCTGGAACCAAATCAGGAGATTATCATCATGAGATGAATTTCAATAATTACGAAAAATGGCTCACCGAAAAGCTGATACCAAATTTGCCAGAAAAATCGGTGTTAGTGATTGACAACGCGCCATACCATAATGTCCAAATAAATCCAGCGCCCAATTCAAACAGCAGAAAACAAGTGATGATTGACTGGTTAACGCAAAACGATATTCCCGCATCATTGGATTTGACTAAAGCTGAACTTTATTTTTAATAAAAAACAACAAAACAAACTTAAAAAATTCAAAATAGACACAATAATGCAGGCAGCTGGTCATACTGTGTTAAGATTACCCCCTTATCACCCCGAACTTAACCCAATCGAGATGATTTGGGCTACCGTAAAAATTTTGTAGCATCCCACAATGTAACTTTTAAGTTAGAAGATGCGAAAAAATTAGCGGAAGAAAAATTTGCCTCCATTACGGTAGAAGATTGGAACAAGGTGTGCGCTAACGTCAAGAAACTGGAAGACGAATATTACGAAAACGAAGTTTTTATGGACTTTGTTACAGAATCGTTAATTATTAATGTTGGAATTGAAACTGATAGTGATGATTTCGGGTTCAGTTGCAGCTCAGATGACGATTCTAATACTGCGTCGTTGTTACCCTGAATTGCCGCAAATTTAATTGTGTTCATTAAATATTTCTATTTTTTATTCGTTCAAAATTAGTATAAACTTAATGATTTATAGTTTAGGTATTCAAATCCAAAATAAAAGATCGCTCTGTATTTATTTTATTTATTATTGTATTTATTTGTTTATTTGTATTTACCTAATTATTATTATTGTAAAAGCATAATTTGTTAATAAAATGCTTGAATTTTTTGTATATTGTGTACCTACTAACCAGAAAAGTAATAAATTATTGGTGTAATAATTAATATTTATCTTGCACCAATTTGTATTATATGCTAGTAATACCTACTTCTGCCCGGAGTGTACTATTGTCTGGTCACGCCTTGAAATTCTATAAACAGCTACATTTTTCCTGCGCGAGATTTCTTAAGTTACAATGGATTGCCTGTACTAACGTCGATCGTGTTTAAGTCTGTCGCCTCGTGCGCGGCTTTGTCTGCCATTTCATTTTCAATGATTCTGCTGTGTTTTGAAACCCAGAGTAAGCTTATTTTCTTTTTGCAACTTTTTAGGTGCGTCAACATGTCTATCATTAAGAGCCTACACTACCTTGCCAACACAAAGTAAGTTCCATTTAATTCAATGTAATCGCGCGGCATCATAATTGCAATACTATTTATTTTTTCTTAAATTTGTTTTCAGGAATAAGATGCTTAACAATTAATCTACAGATTTTTCCGAACAGTTTTTCTCTACAATGTTTAATAAAATCAATATCCAACAAAATTAATTGTATAAGTGTTTTTAATTAAGTATTTAGAAAATCTTTCGAAGGATTTGTAGCATTTTTTCTCATTTTTACAGTAAAAATAAAAAAATAATGTTATTAGAATTAAGTTATGATGCCGCGCGATTACATTGAATTAAATGGGAACTTACTTTGTGTTGGCAAGGTAGTGTAGGCTCTTAACTGGGACGTCTAATTACAGGCGTATGCCTTGCCCAGGGAGTTGATTATGTATTTTAACACTTGCCAAATACTACATTGTTCTGCTAGCTGGGCAGTGCTGTCCGGCGGAAAAAACTAATAATGCCCATTTCCGTCTATCACTATATAACCGCTAGCCAACAAGAAAATTGTCGTATAATTTGCCCCGGTATACGGTCTAAGGAAAGTTAGCTAGTATTATTTCTGGCAAGAAAGTGCAAGTATGACAATTCTAAAGTGTCATCTACGTTTTTGGGGAATAGTGATACTTATATTATACCATTATGGTATATTGAGTTTCCGAATGTTGGCTATCTCCTGATTAATATAATATAAATATCTTTAACTGCAAAAGTTAAAAATAACATCACCAATTACAAACCGTCAAAATTTATTAACAAAAGCAAGAAATCATCAATATTCTGTCTACAAACAGGGAAAAACAAAATAGGAGATAGAGACATTTGTGGTGCTATTTGTCTTCTGTTTTAGTACTTCTGATAGTTTTGTTGAGGATAACTCCAATACTCTTGAACAACTCCGTTTAAAGCATGCTTTATCATATAGATCTTAACAAATACCTACAGATTCACCATCATCAGATGAAACCATTATTGTTTCTGAAAATCAAGTTAAGTTTGAAATAATGTCTTTTTCCTTTGGTTCTGCTGGTGGTTTGGATAAAATTCGTCCACAAGGTATAAAAGATCTGATAAGTAGGTAAATCTTCTAGAGTTGCAGGACAAAATCTTTTATCTGAAATAACAAATCTGTGTAATTCTTTATTTTCAGGTAAAGTTAACAGAGATTTCGCAGCTTTCTTTTTTGGTGCCTCCTTATGTGCTCTTTCAAAAAAAGATGGAGGTATTCGCCCAATTGCAGTTGGTTGTGTTTTTCGTCGATTTGCTTCCAAAATAGGTTGTTCTTATAATTCAAATATTTTAGGTAGTTTTTTAAACCTATCCAATTAAATTTTGGTGTAAAAAATGGCTGTAAAGCTGCAGTACATGCTGTTAGAAGCTTTATTCCTAGAGATAATTTGCCTAAAGTTTTAGTTAAAATGGATGTAAAAAATTATTTTAATTCAATTGAACCTGATATTTTTTTAACTTATGATAAAAATCAAATTCCAGAACTCTTCCCATATTTTTGGCAGTGTTATGATTAACCTTCAAATCTTTTATATAATAGTAAACTTATTCAGTCTTGTGTTGGTGTACACCTTGGTGCTGCCCTTTTTAGTCTTACAATTCATCTTATTACTAGTAAACTTTCTTCTCATCTCAATGTTTGGTATTTGGATGATGGCACAATTGGAGGTTCGATAGTTTAACCCTTAGGTTTAAAAATGCAAGTTGTATTTTTTTTTAAATTAACAAATTAAATCAATTAAATATTGTTTTTCTTTTGAGACATTGATTCCTAATATTCGTCTAGTTGACAATAGTAATTTATTCCTTCTTGGTTCTGCTTTAACTCAAGATGCTTTTCTACAAATGTTTTTCAAATGTTTAGCAAAATTTCCTAAATTATCTGAAACATTAATCCACATATGGCTTTTTTTTGTTACGTCATTGTTTTTGGATTCTCAAACTTAATTATCTTTTGGGTTGTTGTTCTTTCAGGAAATTCAAAGATGTTTGTAAAGTTTTTGATGATAAAATTAGTAATTCCTTAATAGACATTTTGAACATCAAATTTACTCCTTCGTATTGGATACATGCGTCACTACTTGTTTCATTTAGTGGTTTAGGAATTCGTTGTGTCAATGACATTTTTTTAAAATTTTGTAAAAATAACTTTGAGATTATGTACTTAGCTGAGGCATTAGATGTTTAAAAATCCATGTTCCCTAACAAACTTTTACCTGACAAACTTTGCTTACAACGTAGTTACGATACTCCATGTGTCAAGACAAGACAAATTGTCACATCTTTAAAAATTGGAACTAATATGATTATTATCTTCCGGGTTGAGCCGGAACCATGCTGTTAGCTTCTTCAGAAGTTACTCTAAAGACTGATGTTGTTGTCTTCTGTCAAAAGAGATGAACTACGCCATTGCTCCAAGCAAGATACCCACAGAAGAGATAATAGCAGAAGTGGAAAATGTCATCAGAAAGCTCCCGGTTGAAGAAGCAGACGAAATTCGCCACAAGACTTGCCGGATTTTACAACGTTCCAAAGCTCCACGTAGGAACATCACTCGCGCAGAAGAAATTGCATTAAAAGAACTCTGAAGCAATCAAGAAATCATGGTGACACGCGCAGATAAAGGCAACGCTACAGTAGTCATGAACACCGAAGACTACAAATTGAAGATCAAATTACTACTGGATCCACAACTTTACACCAAGTTAAAAGGAGATTTAACCAACAAAATTGAAAAACAAACAAGAGCCGCAATCAAACATTCAGCTATACCAGTCGATCAACATCGTCAACTGCTACCTTCCGGGACCAGGCCACCTAGACTATACGGATTACCAAAATTTACAAATTTGGTAACCCCCTAAGGCCAATTGTCAGCATATGTGGATCTCCAACTTATGAACTGACCCGTTACGTGGCTAAGTTTCTACAACCGTACGTGGAAAGAACTGTATCTTTTGTGAAACTCCGAACACTTCGTCGAATTACTGATGACTCTGGAAGTAACCAATGACGATATACTAGTTAGTTTTGATGTAGAATCGCTATTCACTAACGTACCAGTTGACGATACACATAACATCATAAAACAACTGTGCACAACCCATGGGTTAAAAGAAGACATATCAGGGCTAGCAAGAATCTGTCTGAATACAACTTACTTTCTATGGAACGGAGATTTCTACGAACAAAAATTAGGTGCAGCCATGGGATCACCATTATCACCGGTTATTGCGAATATCTTTATGGAAGCATTCGAGCAAGAAGCCATTCAATCCAGCGAAAAGAAACCAAAATGCTGGTTCAAATACGTGGACGATACCTTTGTCATATGGCCTCATGGGAAAGAAGCACTTACTGTATTTCTTAACCACCTCAACACTCAGCACGAAAAGATCAAGTTTATCGTGGAGACAGAAAAGAATAAGGAGCTTCCCTTTCTGGATGTTCTAGTGAAACGAGGGGATAACAACAAGCTGGCTTATAGTATATATCGTAAAAAAACACACACCGACCGATACCTCCATGCCACATCACACCATTATCCACAGCAGAAGCGGTCTCTAATCAAAACTTTATTGCATAGAGCTAACAAGATTCCTGACGAGGTTCACAAGGCAGAAGAACTTCGACACGTCCAACAAGCCCTGATGAAGAACGGCTATACCAGAAAAGAAGTAAGATCCGCCTGTCGCAGGAAATTCGATAAAGAGAAGTAACAGGTCACCACCTACGCTTGTTTGCCATTCACTGCTGGAGTAACTGAAAAATTAAGAAAATCATTGTAGAAGAAGAATATCGGTGTCAGGTTTGGAACGGTTAGAAAAATCAGCAACTACTACTTTCTAATAAAGATAACCTGCCGAAACTCTCAACAAAAGGGGTCTACCAAATTGACTGTTCATGTGGAAAGGTCTACATTGGTCAAACCGGACGCAACATAAAATGTAGATTAAAAGAACATCACCGAGACGCCAAGTCCAGAACGGTAGATAAATCAGCAATCGCAGAACATTTACACGAAAAAGGAAAACACATCATTAACTTCGAGGAAGCTAAAGTTCTATCAAGGACTAACAACTACTATCCAAGGATAATAACTTTAATCGAGAAGATGGTTACCGACTAAACAACACGTGGAAACTAACTCTTTACAAAAACAAAGAAAACAAACGTGACCACAAAATTAGTCAACACCAAACAGAAGATCAACCAACCATCGAAAAGCAACCACCCGTAACTGATCGACATCAACCAACCGTAGCGGAACATAGGTATATAACGAGGAGAAGAAGACAACAACATCAGTCTTTAGAGTAACTTCTGAAGAAGCAGAGATCGAAGGAAAGAAGGACGAACAGAGCTCAACCCGGAAGATAATAATCTTAGTGACAACAGTCGCAAAAGCTTACATTCATACATTGGAACTAATGTTTGCAAACCACACACTTGTCATTGTGGTTCTAAAGTTGATACTCTTGGTCATCATTGTCTATCTTGTAATAAAAATTATGGTAGGTTTTCTCGACACAACAACATTAACGATATTTTAAAACAAGTTTTGGTTTCAGCTGAAATCCCTTGTACTTTGAAACCATCGGGATTATTACGTGATGACGGTAAACGTCCGTAAACTTCCTGATGGTTTGATTTTAATTCCTTGGAGTAAAGGGAAAGCTTTGCTACGGTAGCTGCTTCATATTTAACCTCTTCATCTTTTATTTTTTTGTGCATTTGTTGTTGAAACTTTTGGCTCTTGAAATGTTGACGCAAAAAATCTTTATTCCTCCGTATTACAAATGATTACAAATCAATCTGGTATTCCTCAGGCTGGCAGTTATATTAAACAAAGCATTAACTTGGCAATCCAGACAGGGAACGGTGCTTCCATTTTGGAACTATTCCCAAAGGAAATACATTAGAGAAATTTTTGATTTATTTTAATTTTAATAGTAGTATTCAAGTTTTCTTTATTTTGTATTTATTTAATTTTTATTAAATTGTAACTTATTTGTAATTTTCTCTATGTTCAATTACAATATTAAAATTAATGTCAACAACATTAAGTAAATGTGGGTAAAATTAGATAAAATAATATTGGAAGTCAAACACAAAATACAGGGTAGAGAATAAAATAAAGAAGAGGAAAAAAAGACGGTATAAACCAAAAAAATAGTAGGAAAAGGTTTGCTAAAGAAGCTAAAAATCAATTCAAAAAAATAACACAAATCACGAGAAAAAACCTGTAGTTACTCAGTCGATAAAGATGATCAAAATGGCCAAGAACAATCGAATAAGAAAATACAATAATAAAATAAAAACACAAAAAGAAAACAAACAAAAATATGCAAAAACGACAAAAAAACAAAGCAAAGGGAGTGGAAAACAAATGGGGTAAGGTTAACAAAAAAAACAAATAAAATAATGAGGGATAAAAAAATGTTATTTAAAAAGGCTGTCATCCCCTACTATATAGTTTTTATTATAATAACAACAGTACTTTTTATAAATCAAAATCTACCAGGTATATTCAAACAACGGTACTAACATCGGTGACACTTCCTCAAAGTTTGAAATCGAAATATGTTAAATTCATCTAGATGCTTCTTTTTCAAAATTAGAAAAAATCCTGTACGTAACATGATAGAAAGCAAGATTTTTTGTAACTCATTGATATTTTTAGCCGGACCGATAGAGATATGTTAAATAATTGTCAAAATAAGCAAACTATATGGACAGATATCTGTAAGTCACTCTGGTTATCATCAAATTACAAATTTATTTAGGGATGCGGTATGATGTCAATTTTACTATTGGATACTTATCTTTTGACTGGTACCTATCGAAAGCGGCATTATATGTTGTCCACTTTAGCTATCATCTGACTACAAGTGTGTTTACAGATATGTCAAAAACGGCATGATGTCCTTTTCTGTATTGACTACCAATCTTTGGATCACACTTAACACAAAATACACTTATCTTGTCTAATGTTAAATTAAAATGCGATTACTTTTTAAGACTATGTTTCACAAAAACCCTTCAAACAGAAGTCCAACGGTGTTCCTATAAATAATATTGTTATCCTTATTGTATTGCGGACCAGCTTTCGCTTTCGCACGTCATTAATACTTTTCATAGTAAGTTATAATCACATAACACAAAGAATGCATCATGAAAAATTTAAGGCTAATTTCATTAGGATAATATAACATTTATATAGGTTTAGTTACATCACAACCTTTCTGTGATGCCAGTACGAGACCATCGTTAATAAGGTGTACAGTGGCCAATACCTTAACCTCAACATCCCCATGTCATAGTTTCGATGCTATTATAAGCAGAGATATATATTTTATAGGTCAGTTACGTTCGTCTCGTAATTATCATACTCCTTACAAAAATCATGCGCTTACATAGTTAAGCATTCAATTTTTTTCTATAATAATTATAGTAAATAGGCATCAGCAATTTAACAGTTTACCTGAAGCTAATCATTTAAAAAATAATTATAGTTGTCGCTAGCAGTAAAAAAATGTTGTGGAAAAACCAGTTATTTCCTCTGCCATAAATTTTGATCTACAATAATGATGTGCTTTGTAATTTGCTATTACTTATTCCCAATTGTAAATTTAAGAAAACGACCTTTAACCTTCCAATTACATTAAGCAAAATTCTATTTTCATTATTCTCAAATCTTTTATTAACACTAACGACATTTGTTACAAATTACATTTTTTAATAATCTTACCAATGTCATTTATTTTTTTTGTAACAATTAAATTAAGCGCAAATAAAATAATTAGACAACGTCAATCATTCGTTGAATTTTAAATGTATAACGTTGCGTTTAAAGTACGCGTTTATCTATTTAATGTTCCGAAAGAGGAAATCAATTCCAACAATAACGTTCTATCTGAATACCAAAACCAAATGGTAATAAATTATTTTTGAACGCGTATACTGCGAGAACTTTCTGTAACATCGTTCGCAAACAACTTCAGCAATTGTCATTCAGTCTCACAAAGACAACGTTTTGTAATTAAGAAGTAATTACAACACCCTTCCCTGCAAATGACTTTAAACAAAATTGTTTTTTAAAACAAAAGTTACACGGAAGATAAAATAAAATAAATGAGAATTAATTTTATCAATATACCTAATACGTAAAAATTAAAAGCGAAGGGAGCATTTATTTTCTTGAACTACGTATCATTTCACGTGTGAGAAGCTTCGGAAGAAGTGGATCTTTATTAGTACATCCTTAGGGAAACGTTACGTAAAATTTTCAAGTCGGGATTTAAGGAAGTGGTTAAACCATCCTGCATAGCTTTAAGGTACTTTGTGTAGCTTTGTCGCGAATAGATTATTTTCTCGGTAGTATAATTTTGCGCAAAATGTATTACCTTATAAAAATTTTATAAAAAAGATACTCACCAACAGTAAAAGAAATATCACTTTCATTGCTACTTCTTTTGTTGCAACTTTCAAATTAATTCTTGTTTTTGAATCGCTCTAACGGAACAACACAGCTTTTTGTGCAAATCCATGTGAACAATCTGAAAAAGAAAACAATTATAAGTCTTAAAAGAAAGTTTATGAATTTAGTTTTGTGGTAATCAATCAATATGACATCTCATAAAATAACTAATCCAAACTGATGTCTATTGCTTTCTTATTGACAGCCTTCAAAACATATAATTGATTACATTACCGCGATTGAAAAATGCTCTTAATTTCAATTTTTTATTAAGAGTGTCTTCACTAATCTATTTTTTAATTTTAAAAATATACGTCAAATTAGTTGTTGAAACAAAGTTTTAACAGAAACATAATATCTGAAATTGTAAATTAGTTCGTAGTTAACAAACTTCCTAATATTGTTTAATAAATATGGTAAATGCGCAAGACAATATTGTAAAATAAACTAAACTTTTGTTCTACCTTTGAAACAACTTAATGAAAACAACTGCCTTTTTCAGTTTTAATAACTTTGTTACTTTAAAAGTTTTTACATTTTAGAGGTGGATTACTTCAAATTACCTCTACATAAAGTATTCATAAGTCTACAATTTTTTTAATTTCTTAATAGCTTTTAACCTACAGGAAACATAGTAGTATACTATTAATATTTACGGAAATTGCTATATACAGCGTCATACCCAAAGTCCGCACCAAATGAAAAACTTCTTTATTATGGATTTTTCGATAAAAAATTATTCTTCATAAAAGTTTGTGCATCCTCTAAAGCTAAAAATGCACCAACACAATGTAGCGAAAGACGTGTAATATACGAGGTGCATTCGAAAGTTTGATTTTGAGTCAAGAGTGCCCTTATTTCAGTAAATATCAAAAAAATTTATTTGAAAAAGTTGTTCTTCATTTAAAAAACGTCAAGATTTGAAGTCATGGAGTCTAGAAGAAATTTTATTTTTTTCAATTTTTTTAAAATGGTGGCTATAAGAAAAATGATTTGCTTTAAATGATGATTAAACAATAAATCTTTGTATACAACAGTTTATTTAAAAAAAACTTGAAATTTACAAATTACCCAATTATTGTGCCAATTGTGGTCAATTTCTTTATTTATTAGAAAAAACTTCAAAACTTTTGGTGCAAAGTTCTTTTGATTTTTTGTTGACACCAAAAATTACGCGTCCTTTGCCACATTTTGTTGGTGCAGTTTTAGTTTTAGGGGATGCACAAACTTTTATGAAGAATAACTTTTATCGAAAACCCATAATAAATAAGTTTCCCATTTGGTGCGGACTTTGGGGGATGACGCTGTATAAATAAGTTTGCAATTATTTTTAAAAACGTTTATAGTTAAACATGCTACGGAGTAATAAATACGTCAATCTTTTAGGTTAAAATGTTTTATAAATCCGTATATTTGCAGAAGTTTTAAAAGGGAATTAATTTTTTTTTATATAAATCTACAGTAAAAAATCATGTCAGAAATTTTGACAAGCCAGGAATATGTCTTCCTTCAAACGTCAGGAAACCTACGCCCGGTTCCACTAACACGACTTAAACTTAACCAGTGCTTAAAAACAATCGTTGATATGGTTTTAACAACGGTATCTAAGTTTCTAAGCGTTAATTAAGGTTAAGTCGTCTTGGTGGAACCGGTCATTCAATTTTTACCTACAATTTTGTGACGATACAGTTGCTTTTTTTCTATGCAACCGGTTGCTTTTATCAATGTCAGTAAACTTAAACCTTCACCTACTATTTTTTGACTCTAAACTTGCTCAACCCAACTAGGTGCTATTAGAATCGGAATTTCAAGTGCTTTCACTGCCACTTTGAGAGGGCATAAAAGTAACTTGGTAGGTGCGCCTCGATATTAATTAACAATATATCTTATAATAAATATATAACAACTTTTCTTCCACCATGTTTTATTGGGAGTAAAAGCAACTTTTTATGACTCGATTATAGTACCGGACTCCCTTTGTTGCTCTAGTAAACTTACAATCTCGTCATTAAAAGTACTGCTGTTGCTACTAATAAAACAGTATATTGTTATTGTTACTTATTGAATTGGATATTATAAAAACAGTAATATCGTTTCACATTATCTCGGCAATTGTTGAATTTTAAAAGCACTTAATATAATTTATTTGTTCTTTTAGAAGCACTTGGTATGACAAAATTTATTCGTTTTGAATATCACCATTATGGCAAAGAAAATTTTGATTTTGCATTACTTGTTTTTATAAATTTTTTAAAATTACCTTAGTATGGCAGATTAAAACTGCCCAAAGTATCTGTTGTACCACTGTTATTGCTTAGTTGATTAATTAAATAAAACTTGTACTAAGTAACAACACAACGGAGTCTAAAGAACCTATAACGTGATAGTTTATACGCATGAATTTTTAATTGCTTAAAAATTTTACTAGATAAAACTACACATTTTCTAGAAACTTTGTTTGGAAATAACAATTTTTTTTATTTTAAGTTGAACACTCTATGTTTTGCGCATGTAATTCCCTTGTTCGCCTCTTTAAAATAAGAATGACTGAAGAATAAAGTTTGTCATACAGAGCTTTTCTTAAAAACGCTCTATTTTGTACTTTAATACAAAAAGATTAACCAATAATTGTAGATCGCAAATCCTTCTATAGAGACAGGGAAAATAAAACTCTTTTAACTTCTAGTTACTTCACGACGTTTCGGAAACGTTCCATTTATTAACATAAACGGTGGTGTTTCCTTCTTCAGGCGCTAATGGAATACAAAATACAAAGAGTTGAATTATATCACAAGAATATTATACTATTTTATAATAACAAATTCCTTATAGGTAATATCATGTTCAAAGGTTACTTACGTTCGATAACATTCCAGTGAAAGTAGTCGAAAAATAAAATGATGACAAATTGTCATTAATCGTCATTACTTAAAATCTATATAAATAAATAAATATGAGGACAAACGAATGTAGAATAATTACACCACAAATAAATTGAACAAAACAAATCATTAACAAAGATCTTGTATAATTGACGGCACATTTGTAAATGCTTAAATTTTACATAGAACTAAGATAATTTTTTAATTGTACGTGTATGAAAATGATAATAGAAAACCTTGTATACAATTCGGCAACATTTCAAAATTTGAAAAATCTTAGAATTCCTATAAGTTATGCAACCAAAGATACATTAAACTAAATAATTATGACAAAACGCGTAATAATAACTATTCAGACTTAATTTTACTGATGATATTATTGTAACAAATATTTAAGTTGTTCGTATCTGTTTTGAAATTGATATTTTGTTATGGACATTAATGTAAATCATTTCTGAAATCATTCTTTTATAATAATTAGTTTCCACATCTAAGATTGTAGGTTCTTCAAAATTAAAATTGTGACCAGTTTGCTTATGATTGTACAGCAAGTGCAGTACTTTCTGTATTCTTATTTTTGAACAATCATATTTGTGGTTTCTAATTCTATTTTTTATTTTTGTTTTGTTTGGCCCACATATACCCCATTGCATCCCTGGCAATCTATCTTATATACACTACGTTAGATTTTTCTAATAAGGGTGTTTTATCTTTCAATTTTGAATAATATGTTATATATAGTATTATTGTTATATAGAATGATTTTTATTTTATCTTTTTAGAATATTAATTAGTTTATTACTTAGTTTAGGGATGTTGATTAGTTTTCTGTATTGGAAATCTATATTGGTGATGGTAGTGTTAACAATATTGGTGGTGGGATTCGTTGTAGTACTGGTGGAGTTATAGTATATAAGTTTTTTAGTGAGTTTTTGGGGTAATTATTTTAATAAGGGTGGTCATTAGTAGTTGTAAGTTTTTTCCGTAGTTCTTCACTGCATAATGTAATTAATTTGTTTTTTATAGAGTTAATAATGTTTAGTTTTTGATGGAAAGGGTGTTTCGAAAAGTAATTGATAATTCTATTGGACGCTGTAGTTTTGTGTAGTGGTCGATTAGTAATGTCTTGGTGTTAGTATTTCTGATTAATTCTAGGTCTAAAAATGGCAATTTTTATCAATTTCAAGCTCAAAAGTGAATTTTATATGTTGGTCATAATTATTCAAAATTCTTAACGTGTCATTAATACTGTCTTGCGGTATACAGGCTATGATATCATCTACATACACATACAACATTATAGGATTATAATTTAACAATTTAGTAGACTCCGTCAATATATCGTGCATGATTAGATTGGCCATGGCTGGAGAAACTGGCGAACCCATTGCGGTACCAAATATTTGTAAATAGAAATTATCATTATATTGGAAAAACTTGAATCAAAGATGAAGTTGATAATAAACAAAAATTCATGAATGTCTAGAGTAGTGTAATCTTTTAGTTTTCCCAATATTTTTGATAGTCGTAATGGTTAACTCTTTAGTTATGTTGGTGAACAATGAGGTAACATCAAACGAGACAAGTACAAAATTGTCAGGAATCTGGTTTTGATTAACTATTTTAATATGTTCGACTAGTTCATAAGAGTTTTTATATTATAATTAAAAATAGGCGACAGATTTGACATAATATTCGCAATGAATTTTGATAAATTGTATGTGGGACTTCCAATACATGATACAATAGGTCTCATAGGATTGTTGTTTTTATGAATTTTAATCAACCCATAAAACTTTGGGGAAACACTAGTGTATGTGATGAGTTTTTTGTACAAATTCAGATCTATGTGACCTTTATTATATAAGTTTTTAATAATGGAGTTATTTTTATTTTGAAAAATTAGTAGGGTTGAAATTAATTTTTTATAAATTTCTTCATTTTCCAGCAATTTTGTAATTTTCGTTTGATATTCCTCTATATTTAATAAAACAGTAGCATTCCCTTTGTCGGATCTGCAGATGATAGTGTCATTATGTTCTTTTTAAATTTTAACGTATTAGAAATTAATTTTTTTAATGAAAAATCTTGTCTATTGTATTCAACAGATGTCTTATTTAAATGATTAGTAATGCAGTTAACTACTTTACCTCTCAAACTATCTTTATTTAATTCGTCGTGTAATGACAGAATATCTTCTACGTTAAGAATTTTGAATAATTATGACCAACATATAAAATTCACTTTTGAGCTTGAAATTGATAAAAAATTGCCATTTTAGACCTAGAATTAATCAGAAATACTAACACCAAGACATTACTAATCGACCACTACACAAAACCTACAGCGTCAATAGAATTATCAATTACTTTTCGAAACACCCTTTCCATCAAAAACTAAACATTATTAACTCTATAAAAACAAATTAATTACATTATGCAGTGAAGAACTACGGGAAAAAAACTTACAACTACTAATGACCACCCTTATTAAAAATAATTACCCCAAAAACTCACTAAAAACTTATATACTATAACTCCACCAGTACTACAACGAATCCCACCACCAATATTGTTAACACTACCATCACCAATATAGATTTCCAATACAGAAAACTAATCAACATCCCTAAACTAAGTAATAAACTAATTAATATTCTAAAAAAGATAAAATAAAAATCATTCTATATAACAATAATACTATATATAACACATGTTATTCAAAATTGAAAGATAAAACACCCTTATTAGAAAAAATCTAACGTAGTGTATAAGATAAATTGCCAGGGATGCAATGGGGTATATGTGGGCCAAACAAAACAAAATTAAAAAATAGAATTAGAAACCACAAATATGATAGTTCCAAAAATAAGAATACAGAAAGTACTGCACTTGCTGTACATCATAAGCAAACTGGTCACAATTTTAATTTTGAAGAACCTACAATCTTAGATGTGGAAACTAATTATTATAAAAGAATGATTTCAGAAATGATTTACATTAATGTCCATAACAAAAATATCAATTTCAAAACAGATACGAACAACTTAAATATTTGTTACAATAATATCATCAGTAAAATTAAGTCTGAATAGTTATTATTACGCGTTTTGTCATAATTATTTAGTTTAATGTATCTTTGGTTGCATAACTTATAGAATTCTAAGATTTTCAAATTTTGAAATGTTGCCGCGAATTGTATACAAGGTTTTCTATTATCATTTTTCATACACGTACAATTAAAAAATTATCTTAGTTCTATGTAAAATTTAAGCATTTACAAATGTGCCGTCAATTATACAAGATCTTTGTTAATGATTTGTTTTGTTCAATTTATTTGTGGTGTAATTATTCTACATTCGTTTGTCCTCATATTTATTTATTTATATAGATTTTAAGTAATGACGATTAATGACAATTTGTCATCATTTTATTTTCGACTACTTTCACTGGAATGTTATCAACGTAAGTAACCTTTGAACTTGTGTATTACCTATAAAGAATTTGTTATTATAAAATAGTATAATATTCTTGTGATATAATTCAACTCACTGTATTTTGTATTCCATTAGCGCCTGAAGAAGGAAACACCACCGTTTATGTTAATAAATGGAACGTTTCGGAAACGTCGCGAAGTAACTAGAAGTTAAAAGAGTTTTATTTTCCTGTCTCCTATAGAAGGATTGCGATCTACAATTATCAAATTATCAGGAGAATTCCCATTTTTCATATTAACCAATAACTTCGACAGCGGCGAATCTAATGATTTTTAATAATTACTAAGTATAATTAAACATCCTTTTTGAATTAATTAAGAATAGTATCAGCTTGCCAAGTTAGACACACCTAACTATATAGTTGGTATTCTGCCGTCCTAAACCAAAAAGGCGAACGATTTGATGAATATACGGTAAATATATGTCCATCATATGGTGTTTGTTTTGCGTTTTCACCGTATCTTTTTCTGGATATTTATGCTCTGCTAATATACATTTTCCATTTGTTACGTGATTCACAGTTATCCCCAAAGTTATTGGTGTTATGGTCTTTGTCATGAGTTTGAAGTATTTCACATAACTCACATTTTTCGTGTCTTAGTTTCACTATAAAAATATTCATACTTGCAGCAACTAAACGATACTTTTCATAAGAACACTTAAAATTAGGTTTTTTATTAATAAAGTCCCTACGCATGTTCTCGTCGATAGTGGAAAATATTAGGTTTAAAAGAGTTTATATGGTCACAAATAACACTATCGTCAATTTGAGGTTCTGGTTTCCTACAGGTTTAATGTTAATTTCATCACATTTTAAAATGCTTCTGACTACCTTATCATTTTTAGCATCATAACCAAGAGTGGTTAAAAATAAACGTTTTGCACACTTCATGTCCGTTTCCTTGTCTCGTCTTTCAGTAGATATCGATGACTCTAAAATTTTTTCTGGTTGCGGCTGGTACGGTGGTTCTTTGCTTGACAGGAAAAGTGTCGATATGATTTTTTATAAATGTTGTTCTTGCGTGTCTAGATAAGTTCCAGACTCCTGTAAATAGTTTCAGGTCTATCTCTAGAAATGTAACCACAACATTTTTTTCTGCAACTGCATCATTCACAAGATTTTTTGTAGCGATGTTTCATCTTTTTTTCTTCTTCCGTTCTTTCACGGGTATTGAGTACTTTCGTCTTTTTCTCTGATTTTCCTTTTCAGCATACTAGTTTTTTGGTGTGAGCTTTTTGGATTCGCTCCATTTTGCGTGAGTTACGCCTTTTTTTATTTATTTTTGAGATACGCCTAATAAAATTATTTACTAACTACAAATTCAGAGATATATACGGCTTCATTTTGTACTTATATAATTGATTAACACTTTATTATCTCAAAAAGTAGAGTAATTTAAAATTTAATTAGTGTGATCACTATTTATTTGGATAATTAAGTATGGTACAAATAAAATATTTTTGTTGTTTTTGATGATAACATATTTTCTTTTTTGAATAAAACCTTTGCATCAATGATTACAAGTCAACTAAAAATAATTAAGTACAATTATAACAAATTAAAAATTATATATTTTATTAATTATATACTATAAAAAGATTACATACGTGCTAGAAATGAGTAGATGTAATTTATATCATACGTAAGAAATAAGACAATTACTACGGCAAGCATCACACAATACGTAAAAATTAATTTATTTTAATTAATTTAAACCTGGATTTAGAGAAACTGACAAAAAATGATCAAGAAACACTTTAGAAATTAAAATAATGTTACTAAAATGTCGTTAGGTAAATCAAAGAATGTATAAAATAAAGATGACATTTAAACTTAGATCAATAGATTTGAAATCTAGTATAAAACTTTATAATAGGTAAATGGAAAAGAGTTGTTGAAATGTAAAGCAATAATTGGAAAAAGTAATAATTAGTTATAGGATTGCGATACGGTAGAGAGTAAAAATTAATTAATATTAGTATTAAGATGCTTTTACTTTTTATTTTATGTTGTTGTTGTTTTATTTTGATGTATTTACGTATGTTTTTTATCTTTATGGTGGATAGTTAATGATGTTGTTGATTTATTGTTATTTTTGTTTCTGTTGTTATTAAGACAATCGATTTTGTAGTTACCAATCCTTTTTTAAGATACTGTTTGGTTTGGCCAATGTAACAACCGGACAATTTTACAATTAATTTTGCTATACAACATAAGGTTGTCTATGTCTGGTGTTTTACTTTTAATCTTGTGTAGAACTTGTTAAAAAATTGTGTTCTGGTCGTATAGTGTAATTAATAAGTTATTATAATTATTGAAAATAGTGTTTAATTTATTACTAAGGTCTGGAACATTTATTATTTTTGGTAATGACAAATGGTAGAATTGATAATAATGTCAGTTCTATTTATATTGTTGTATATCCTACTATGATTACTGAACAGTACTCTATTTATTAGCGTATTCGGATAATTGTTATTTTTAAAATTTTATGAATTAGTTTTAAGTTTTTATCTAGGTATATATTTATTTTTTGATTGATGGGGTGTTGTGATGAGTAGTTGATTGTTCTGTTGGATGCAATTTTTTTGATGAAAGATATTTTTTTGTTTTTCTTCAATTCTGCTGTGAAACTGAGATATGGATTGTAATTATTAAAAATGGTAAATGTTTGATTAATTTTGTTTGCAGAAATGCAAGCAATAACGTCACCAACATAGGAATGGATGAACAACAAAAATGATTAGATCATGCATAGTGATGTCTGCCAATATAAGGAATAATGGGTTACCTATTGCAGTCCCAAAAATTTGTTTATAAAATATTCCTTGATTAATAAAGTAACTGGAGTAAAAGTAAGAAATATATGATGTTCACAAGCTCATTCAAGTCTAAGGTTGTAAACGTGGTTATATGACTCCACAGTATTTATGTAAGAGATTAATGACTAATTGTATAGAAATATTTGTAAACAAGATTTTACATTAAAAAATGGAATCAAGTGAAATAATTGTGTTTTTAGTTTTTCCAATTAAATCAAACGAATTAATAACACTGAAGTTAAACAATAGAGTCAAATTGATTCAAATTTTATGCATGAATTTAGATTAAGATGTTTTAGATAAAAGAAGTTTTTTTCCGCAACTTCTGGCAATACCAAGTATTAAGTACAAAGCAGAAGCTTATTAAGAATACCAACTTGTTGATACCTTACTATGTTTTTTTCAATTTGTACTGCCGCTTTAACTACAAAGTAGCAACGAAATAATGTGTACTGATCGATATATTTAAAAATTTACAAAATCAAAAACAGTTTCATTATTTGTTGAAACGGTTCATTAAAGTACATATTCCGTTTAATAAAATTTAAGAATAGACCTGTAAACCGACGACAACTACAAATTTAACTTAACAATGTTTACTTAACAAAAATTGTTACAAATTAATTTGTTTAGGTACCTGAGGTAGCTTCAGTCGGACAAAAATTAATTAGCCAGGGGTCAATATACAGGGTGTCTCAGATAAGGGTGGCAATATTTCAAGGGTACATAGAGAAACTCCAGATTAGAGATTTGAGATAATAAATCTATGTCCGGAAATGCGTTGCTTCCGATATACAGGGCCTTGAAAAAATTCAAAAATTAATATGGTAGTCAAGTGTTTTTTGAAGTTCAGGTGAAGACAACGATACTCAAACCTCTTGCCAGTTGCGGTATTAATTTTGTTTTCGTTGTCGCCATGACAATATTCATTGTTCACTACGTTTTTATTGTCACCTGAAGTTTTTCGATAATGAGCTCTTTGAAAGACATCCAAATGGATTTTATTTTTTCGCGGAAACGACGCGTCGGAGAAGAAAAAACAGAGAGCGTTTCTTTTCCAAATTGATTGGGAATGTGAAAAATGATTCCAATATTTGGAAAAACCAGTGGCGTGCTACATTTTCTCTTAAAACTAAGTGAGAAAACCGAAAGTCCGGTCCTGGAAATTTTTAGAAGAGTCGGATTGGCACATAAATATGACCAATACTTTGCTTGACATACTCTGGAAATTTTAAGAAAATCGATCAACGCGTTTTCAAAATACAGACAAAACATATTAATTTTTGAATTTTTCAAGGCCCTGTATATCGGAAGCAACGCATTTCCGGACATAAATTTATTATCTCAAATCTCTAATCTGGAGTTTCTCTATGTACCCTTGAAATATTGCCACCCTTATCTGAGACACCCTGTATATTAAAGTATATAAATAATCACTATATAACTTTAATAATTATTAATAAGAAATAATAAATATTAAACGAATAATAGACAATATACACAAAACTAGAATTTTCCAAAAAATTTATTTTATGCGAAAATATACAAAAAGAACACTTGTATCTAGACCATCCTCTACATAAAGGATTTAGTTTAAAATTTGTGCACTAGAAAATAATGATCGACGTGTCCAAAAATTTCTCCAGAAATTCATCATCTGAATTTTAATCAATTTCTACCTTTATCATGAACACACCGTATACATGTTTCTACGCCGAGGAAACCCTAGAATGCTTCCTTTTATACCATCTAGGAAGGTGCTAGTAGAGATTTGCTTTACGAGAAGAGGTGCTATACTGCATACCTAAGAATTATAGCAAAAAATGTAACAAATAGAAAGCTGCACAGCATCTAGTACATACCAGTATCTAGTGCATCATAAAGTCATACACCACCAAAGTAAAAAAAAATAAATCATCATTACAGTTAATAGTTATTAAAAAAAATTTTTCTATTGGGTCTGATTAAATGCAAATATATTATATTTAAAATTACCAATTATAAATACCTGATATGTTCCTAAATTATTCATATATTACAGCATTTTACTCCACTGAAATGAGTCATTGACAATTACAACTAAACCGACGCTAATGTGTAATTTAATAACTCACTATTAACTTTTAATTAATTTATTATAAACTTGTAATTATGAAATCCATATTGCATTATCTAGAGCTATATATTACTCTTGTCAATAATAGTAAATGTTTACAACAACTTTCAATTCTAAAATATTTCTGCATGCAATAAAAAGTACACTTTTTTTTTATTAAATTATATTGAAAAGTTTGTAGAGAACCCAAACATATAGTGCGTCATATAGGCTGTCCGTAGAAGTACCGTCTGCAATAATTTGAAAAAGATAGTGCACATGCATGCTACATATAGCTTGTTCGTTCAACAGAAAAGAAACACGCAGCAGAACATCCTAAGCGGTGCTTTTAAAGTTACTATTTAAAAAAATATGACCTTGCATACGTTTTATTTTGTTTTAAAATGCAGAGTCGGAAGTCGTAGTTTTATTTATTTATGTAATGTGTTAAAAAACATACAGATAAAATTCATTGAAATATTCCTTACAAACGAGAAAAAATATATATAGTATAAATAATAATAATAAAAAAAACTAATATATAACCTATTGTTTGGAACGAACTAAACATATTTGAAAAATTGAATGTGGTAAAAAAAAGAAAAATAAAAAAAACTGAAAGTTTTATAGGATTCTAACAACAGCAACAAAACTCACTACATGTACTTAATTAATAATCAAACTAACTTAACTTAATGATTACAGTTGCAAACACAAATCAAAATATTTTGCTTACAACGAATCATTGGGAAGGTTACTTTTTATTTGAAGGTATGACACAAATTTTCTCTACTCTTTCAATATACGATAGTCTGAGTCGCAAAATTCTGATGACTGTGTACGTACGTAAAGGATAGGCACTTAATTGGCTTGATAGATGTAAAGCATCTACAACATCTTAACAAGAAACCCAACACTTGGTAACATTTTCGACAATGGTATCGTTGTGTAAATCAAACTGCATCTTGGTGTCAAATAACACTCCAAGATCCCTAACGTTGGTAACACGTTTAACCTCAATATTTTTGATTTTGTATAAAAAATTTATTGTTTTAAAATTACGGGTGAATATTATTTGATGACGCTTTTCCACATTTAAGCGCAGTTAATTACAATAATTATTTAACCGATTTAGATCTTGCTGCAGGCGCATGACAGAAATACTTAGTTAATGGAAGAAAGAGTTTAAGATTATTAGCGTAACATAAAAAACTAGCATGTTTAAAGCATGAGATAATATTATTAAGATAAAGATTAAACATTAGCTGTCCTAGACGGAACCCTTGTGATATGGACTTATAATCACGCAAAGCTACTATCTGCGCGAAATATAAGACACCATGTATTCCATTTGTGGCAAGTATTTTAAGTAACATCCTATGATTAATTTTGTCAAAGACCTTGCTGCATCAGTACCTATATACAGGGTGTAACAAAAATGTAGGTCATAAATTAAACCACATATTCTGGGGTGTCAAAGTTATAATTTATGAAAAGTTTTTTGGTAATATTTCCCTTAATAAAACCACGATTTCAACAAAATTTGGTATTTAGCAGTTTTTCTGCATGAGAAATCTAAATCTGATTACAGTTTTAATGTACTTTGTAGAGGGCGTCACCAGCAGCACTTCGCGTACATTAAAATGCTTATAACTTTTTTGCCCCTCGGTATATTGGATTATTGTTTGAAGATTTTCATTCCTTGACGTGATGAGCTCAAAAAAGTATACTTAAACGATGTCTATTCGGCAAAGAATCCAAGAAAATCGACACTGAATCTTCAGTTGTTATCGAGATACGGCTTCTTTTTCATACCACAAAAATTCCGAATAACAAAAAATAAAATATTAATAAATTTTTAAGTTATTTGTAGGTCCCAAAATTTTTATTTAATCTTACTTATTTACAAAAAAAATTATAACTTTAACACCCTGTAACTTTTTCTGCGTGCACATTTGTACTGAGGTTCAATCGAGTTATTTTAGCCCCAGAAAATATGGTTTAATTTATAACCTATCTTTTTGTTACACCCTGTATACTGTCTACTTGTACTGTTGTCCATATGCCGTAAAATAAAACTTGTATATTTAGTTAGATTACATTCGATTAATGTGTGTCGCATAAATCTATGTTGCTCGGAATGTTTGAGTTGTTTATATGGAAAAAAAGTTGATCATAAACTATTGAATCAAAAACTTTCGAAAATATTGATAGAAGCAAAACAAGGCGATAAGTACTTAGGTCATGTCTATCACCACCTTTATGATTCGGAATTACTCGAGAAAGCTTCCATTTTGTGGGAAAATTTTCTGAAGCTAGGGACTGAAGCTAAGGAACTCTCGGTAAATCATCCGGTCCGCAACTTTTCTTAATATGCAGTTGCTTTAACTTACTTAGCACAATGGAAGAATTAATTATACCGCGGTAAAGTGAAGTTGAACAAGTAAATTTTGATTGTGAAAAATTTCAATGATCTATGCATTTAATTTTAAATTTTTGTTTATTTGCCATCCAGTTATATTATACGTAAATCATGTGATGCATTAACAAAACTTTGTTAAAACAAAAAATAAGTCTAAATTATTATAAACAAAATTTGATTTAGGTTGAAAAATTAGTTTTATCCACAATCACCATATTATAGAGATATTTAGTAATTATTTATTAACAGTAATATTAACATTCACGTTAACATCAAAAGTAAACTTATTTGCAATATCAGGATTTACATTTACACAAACCACGTTTGAGGAAGACTGCATCGCGGAGATCTCTTGCATTGTGCTGGATTTTCCTTGAATTTTTCTAGCAATATCGATTTTATTTGACTCGCTTTCTTCTATATACCCCTCAACAACACTAGATGACCTCCACGCTCCGTGCCTCTTAAGAGTGAGAATATCACCACCAGCATTAGCCAACAGAGTCGCCGAAGAAAGGCACATACTATGGCCCGTGTAGGATTTAGCGTCTAGAAGTTTTAATCTGTGAGGGAATTCTGGAAATAGTGTTAATTTCCACAGGTTGCACGGTGCATTTTGAATTTATATATCGCAAAAAAAATCTTTTCTTGCGAAATAGTACTTTTAGGACGTAGGCGTATGTATTTCTTGCATATCTCCATAACATTAACAGAGAATCCTTCGTCTAATACAGTGAAACTTCTTGACATATTGGTCTTTGTTTCTGGGATGGACACGTAGATAAAAGATCCTTTATCTTTCACATGTTCAATATTTAAGTTTACCAGTTCATTGCATCGTAAACCTCCACAAACACCCATTATGACAGCAACCTAGAAATATTTAAAATAATTAAGATACCAATACAAAAGAAAAGAAAATTGGTTGTACCTTCATCATTAAGTACTTTTCATCAGATGCTGTTTTCAAAAATTGTTCGATGTGTCCCCTCTCAAGCACTTTTGCCTTCTTTGCCTTGTAGTTTTTGATTGGCTCTTGAGATAGGCAATTAATTTGCCGTATTTTGATATGTCAATATTTCTATGCACATTCAAAGTTGCTCTTAACATTGAATATTTCGTCCACATCGACGAGGAGGCAAACTTGCTTCTTACATTTAAAAAATAAGCCAACAGGACGTCCTCGTTTATGATGTTTGCATCTCTTTCTCTCTCCATTCATTAAAGGTAGCAAATTCTTTTATGTATGCATCTTTAGATTTGGCCGGCAACAGTTGCAGGGTTACTTCTTCAGCTTCTGCTTTAATTTCTACCGGCAAAGAATCACTTTCTGACATTTTTCAAAACGACGCACACAAACGATTTCTAATTTTTTCACAAATATTGTTTTAATAAACAAGCATCCTAGCAACTAATAATGCAAAGCCGCCCAAAGTTTCACTAAATTTTCTAATATTTGCTATTACATTGAAATTTTAGAACTGTCAGATTACTTATTTTCAATTAAATTGGTTTGATTGTGGATAAAATCTTGTATTGCATTCGTGTTTTAGTGGCATATTATCCCCTTAAGAAATTAAACGCTCGAACTTTGTTCTCGCGATTAAAAATTCTTGCGTGGATAATCTGCCTACTAAAACACATATACAATAAATAGCTATTTATCGGATACTACTGTGACAGAAAGTCAGGTGGGTAAAAATAGATGCAGCAACATAGATACATACAACAATTGAAATTATTTACTATTTTTTTGGTCATGTAAATTACTACACCGAAGTAGAATTTTTACATTATTTGAATTGAGTTATTTCTACCTACACCAACACAAAACCACACAATGAGGTAGTTTTCTGATATTTTTTTGTAAGTTCTAACTATAATATAAGACTTTATTTAAGTCTTTATTCTAGAAAATTTCTAACTTTAAATAAGAATAAACACAAAAGCACTTAAAAGTTGTTCGTAACAGTAGTCCATCGTTTGTGGGCGGACTTTATTTACTTAAGGTAATTGTATATTGTGCTTTACATTACAACTTATAAGTTTAATAATCCAACACATACAAAAAAAGGGTCACTTTCGCATTCCTAAAAAGAAATACAACACGTTCTCGGTATCTGATGTAATCTTCCAAATATTAAAAATTTATAACACGTCTTAAACTTTAGTCTGTCTTTGCAAAAGTTTTAGAACGAGTTCATGCATCTACTATAAAACTTACTTAGAATTTGTAAACAAGCTAAAAATCGCCGAAGGTGAGCACGTCGATGTTTAAAAAGGTAAACCCAAATTTATGATAATTATACAATCAAAAAAAAAACAAGCGAAATCTTGCCTACAATCTTGCATCTAAGTCACGTAAAGCAATCAAACAAACCGAATAAACCAATTTCCATAGACCATCGTCTACCAAGTGTAACTGCCGCCTAGGGAGCTCCAGTTCGAGCCGCAATGGATCATGGCAGAGACCGCTGATGCGGGTGTCGCAGATTTGTCTTGTTATCGGACGACACCACTGACACCTGGCATCTGCTACGAATACAAACCAACCCCCTTGGGTTTCTGTAACGACCTCGTTCTTAGTAAAAGAACACGAAGCTTTACTACTATTCGGTTCACACCTGGTAGAATTTTGTATGTAGATCAAACTTAAATATCGTCTTTCTACATAAACAACTTTTACTTAAACACTCAAATGCTTTCGCGTAAAATCTTAATTTTATTTACGAAGGAAATATATTTTCCTAGTTTGTTATGTGTAGAAAATGTATCTATTCATAACCTAAAGATCAAGATTTTAGAAATAAAAATTGCTGTATAATTTCATGCATGTTACAAGATTATATTTGTCGCTTTATGCAAACTTTGAATCGATTAAGAGTCAAAGAATCCAAACCGTAAAGTTAGTATAATAAAGAAGTTTTAAAAAAGTAATCAAAATTGTTAGAAGGTGACTTTTGCTTTGAAATTTTTTTTAATTCTTGAGACAGAATTACAAAAAAAACATTTTAAGATTTTTAACTCCACTAGTTGTTTTCTTTTTATTTCACTCAAAAGTTTGAGCTACATAATAATTAAGGAAAGACATTCGATTGCTGTCGTACGACCGTTTGTAATCACGATCACATCTGTTACGATTTTTTTGCAATTCGCTGCCATTTCAATTCTCTAATAGCCTTATTAACGAACTCAACATCATCGTTTCCAGTGTCTTAATAGCCACGAAGTTGTGGAACTTTTTTCGAAAATATTTAGGTACGTTGTGGTTCATGCACAGCTGATGTAACTTCATTGCTTTTTCACAAGACAGTTTTTTTGAAACTATTCACTGTGTATATTGAATTTATTTATAAAACGTTACTGTAATTATTATGTACGCAAGTACATCTTGTAACGATCAAGCAAGCAAACGCCATGTGTTACTTGAAAGTACCCGGAAGAAAGACAATTGCAATTTCTTTAAAAGTACTAATTCAGGTAATACAGTATTGAATAACATTTCATTTCGTTCTTCTTCTTGTAAGGAACACATTGTCATTAATTGTACAAAAGCAACTTCCAACTCTTATTTTGGACCACGATTGAATAAAAATAAAAAATCAGTATGTTCCAGTTGAAAAAATTGACCTTTGACGATTTTCATAACTACTATTTTGATACCAATTTTCAAACACTCTTTATAATTTTTTTTGACAATTTTTCACAAATACTGTTCAAACGGACCCAGCTTAACATACAAAAATACACAAACTAAGTAAAAAATGTTTTTGAATAGTTGATAATTCAAATTAGTTTTTGGTCGCCAAACGCCAATTTTGACATAAAACATTTAATAAGTCAGAAACGATTTAGGTGAGGTATGTGACATTGTACATGAAATATGTCTAAAAATGTAGTGATATATAGCGTGTTCCATTTAAAATAAGCAAGTTGGTACATACTTCCGGTAAAACCCGAAGTTCTGACATCATTAAAATATTTTGATTGAATGACCCGCATTGACTATATATATATTCGCATATTTTCACAAACAATCGCGGTGGTTCCCGGTAAACTACCCTGTATAGGTAAGTGCAATTCTAGCTGACACATAAAGGAGTAACTCCACTTCTTTTTAAATTGTTCTTAGACTGCTCACTCTTACATTTGTAAAGTTTGTTTACCAAAGCTGTTTATACAAAATGTTATATTAGCTAGAAACAACTTCGGTAAACAATACGGTTCGTAGTTGTATGAATATTATTTCATTTGTTACGGGTATACTCTTATCTTTTCTAACTTAATTACTTTGACATTTGATGCCTCACTTTACAAATTCAAGAGTGAGCTGTCCAAGAACAATTTAAAAAAAGTGGTGTTAATCCTTTATGCGTCAGCTAGAATTACACTTACCTATATAGCACAGCTTATAGTTTATTTTTCTGCGATTTTTATAACTGTACAAACAAACACACTACAAAGAAATATTGATGCTTAATTTTAACAAAGAAAGAAACAAACTGTTAATTTTTTCCTGGAGGATTCTCGCCTTGGAAAGAACAGTGGTTATAAACATTGATATAAACCTTAAAATTATTTTGGGAATTTACTGTGAGGCCATGTGTTGAACACAGATTTTGTTCAACCTTTCCGCTATCTGAGACCGTTTCTTTTTCAAGTGAATTTATATCAATTTCTGAGTGCGAACATTCCCGTATGTTTGGATCTTTTTGATAGGCAAAAGTTTTCGAAATTTCAATTTTATTTTGTAATGATTCAATGACATAGCTTTCAGCGACACCCGAACCTTTCAAGCCTCCCAAGCGTTTTATTAATAAATCTCCGCCGGCGTTTGCAATGTGTGTGGTACCAGACCTACAAAAACAATGGCCTGTGAAACTTCAGGATTTGGTAATTGAAAGAATGCAGCAATTGCTTGGGATATTAATGCAACACCCATTACGGTACCTTAAAAAAATAGTTGGTGAGTTACTGTTTTTGACCTTAAACTGACATATTTCTTAATTAAGCTAATTAGGGGTTTTTGGTGCAAATATAAAATATGGAAGGTGATCAGTACCTTACAGTACTCCATGGTCAACAAGAAAAACATGTTGTTCCTGAGAATCACCACTTTGGTTTCCGGAATTAAACGTCAAAATGTACGTCAATTTTCTTTAGAGTTTTTTTTTTGTATGTGTTTTTTAGGGTTTTTTGGTGCAAATATAAAATATGGAAGTTGATCAGTACCTTACAGTACTCCATGGTCAACAAGAAAACATGTTGTTTCTGAGAATCACCACTTTGGTTTCCGGACTTGGTCATCAAGACCCTCCGGATAATTACACAACACAATTTCACAAAACACAATCACATACCTATTAATATAAAACACACAACAAACATTCTGCAAATTGGTGTTGAGGGGTTGAGTAGACAAATCAGATTTCTTGTCTAATAGGGTCGATATTTTATTTTTACAGGAAACACACTGTGGAGATGAGGTTGTTTTGCTATTTCTTTAACTTATTTTTTTCGGTCATTGTCTTGACTGGCGCTTGGACCGGTCTATTATGTGTCGTCATGCAATGGCTGTTTAGAATTGTAGTGGTTTTCCTAAACCTTGAAGCAAATGCTTTGCCAAGACTAACCAATCCACAATTGCACACGGTTTCGTCACCACACTGTACAAGTTTATACTGATCTTCTGGGGCACTATACATAACACTTACATCACAATACAATATTTAAGATGTACCATACGATTAAATAAATCAATACTAATCGGCACAGGAAAAGTTCTAGGTACGTTATTTTTGTCTAAGGTACAGCCACAACGATGCAATCAGCTCTATATTCGATGTCATTTATAGACATATTTATTAGTTCCTCACGTCTCAGCGCCCCATTATATCCCAAAAATTTTTAATTTCGAATCGAAGCTTACCAATCATTATAAAACCCTAAAATCGACTAAATTATTTTTTTATATTGAAAAACGGTTTAGTATGGGCAAATCGAAATAACAGTATAAAAAAACTCGTTTCATAAGACCTTGCAGCACTCATTTCTGGAATTTGTGCTTTAAGACGTGTCTTATGAAACTAGTTTTTTAATATACTATTGTGAATGTTAGTATGCATCTACTTACGCTTCTTTTATAATAGCGTAGATTTGATTTAAATTTACGGCAAATTCTCACATTCTTAGACTATTATCAAAAATGAAAAAAATCAAAACTGATGGAGATATCGAAAAGTGGAGGGCAAATTCGGAATCAGTGTTAAAAAATTCATAAGAATCACATGTCAAATTTAATTCATCACAACGGGAACCCTGCAACGGACAACGACGACGGCGACGACGGCGCACAGAACAGCGATCCTAGTAACTAAACTGTAAGTTTGGTTGATTTTGAATTTATGGAATGTATTGTTTTTAGTACATACCTCTCAGTAAAAACTGTTGAACAGTTCGAGCGGGCTTTCATGTAAATACTATTCTGCTTTATAATAATAATAATAATAATAATAATAACAATTTTGTAAAAAAAAACAAAACAAAACCAAAAATGTACTATAAACAATTAATTCCTACAGTATTCTCAAAATGACTAATGTCCAATTTCTAGAAATTGTTGCATAAAGAAGCACTTGATTAATCATAGTATATCAATTAAAACAGATTCCAAAACAGACTCAGATAGGTTTTAAAAACTCGATGAAGTAAATGTTGTAGAATAATATACATTAAAATAGAAGTGAAAAAACAAACCTATTTAAAAACGATTTTGAAATTTCAAAGTCACCGAATAGCAACGAGTTAAAAATAAATGAGTGTTATCTTTTAAATACTTTTATATTTTTTTATTTAGCCCTTCAATTAAGTGCGTTAGGCACCTCGGGTTCGATTCCCGGTGGAAAACATCGAATTTTTTGATTGTAGTCTCTTGCAAGATGCAAACCAGCGAGAGTATATTGTCTAGTAAACCTCTCAACTTTAAACCGTTTCAAATTGGGTTAAACTGTAAGTCCTTTTATATGTATTTACTGTTACGCACAACGTATACATGCAAGGGGGGCGAAGTCCGTTAACGGATATGCGATTTGAAGAAGAAGAAGAAGCATATTAGTTCTATGTTATCTATAAAAACATTAAATTTTAAAAATCCTTAGTATATTTATGTGTTAGTGACATGACATTAAAAAACAAACGTTTACCGCAGAACTACACATCGCCCGATACTAATAAACGTTAAAGAAAGAATGGATAGTATGGATATTCTAAGATTTTGAAAATCTATCAAGGTTTTTGGTTTTGGGGGTGTGCCCAAATAGGGGGGGGAAAAGTAAAGAAAGGTATAAAAAGTAAAAATTAATTAGGGGTTGGTGAAGGGGGTAAAGGTGTAAAATGTTTTTAAAAGGGGGGGGGGTAGGGTTTTTAACGCTACCTACGAAAGTACGTTGGACAAAACGAGGATCCAAAGTTTCTCAAGAGTTAAAAATTTTCACTCTCATAAAGCAGAAATAAAATTGCGTTTTAGAAAAAAATTGTTCAAACAAAAGCTATAGACAATAGAATTTCCAACAACTTTTCTTCTTCTTTCAACTTATTTTGTATAATTGATATTGGTGGAGATATTGTTACAACAATTAGTGTTACGTGAGTGTTAGCCCTAATAATTCCTTATCGGATCAAAGAATAGTTTAAACAAAAGTTGTTAACTTACAAACAACTTTTATTTGGAACAAAAATGTCTAAAATTAATATTTAAAAAATTCAAAAATCTGTGAAATTTAACGGCCCTTTTGGCTACATTTATTATGCCCAAAATCTAATGAGATCTGCGAAATTGTAAATAAGGTCCATGTACAAAGTTGCATAAAAATCGGACGGGTGGTTTTCTTGATACATTGTTTACATACGGACGGACGACCGGCCATCGGACATAAAATTTGGTTTTGTTTTATTATAACGTACTAACTCTAATTTGTCGGAAAAAGTAAAAAAAAAATTTATCATACTTGACACGATAATGTACAGAATAAAGGCGCATTTAGTTTTTTTATTAATGATAATATTGATGGCGTCATCTACAGCCTGTTTCAGAGTAAGCGCTTTATTTTTTTTAGCCACACTATGGGTACTACTTTCAAAATATTTGGCATTAATATGTTTCAGGACATTCTCTGCACGATGGTGATATCAGATTTTAAATTGGACGAATTATTTCAAAATGGCGACATTCAACTTTTTTTCTTAAATGGAATGCCATCATTTTTTTTTTTATTATTGAGATCCTAAAAACATTCTTTTTACGGTAGTATTTCGTTTTTCTTAAAAATTCATTTCTTTCTCTATCAAAAAACAAACTAACATTTTAATCTAGTAGCGCACGATTGTTTTACACTCGATGTTATTTTTGTCCAAATATCAAGTAGCAGTAGACACAAAAGAAACAAATAAACTTTATTTTGTAATAAACATCTATTCATCTACTTTTTGAAACTCAAAATTAAAAATTTACATCATATACAAATTAGGTATTTACAAAAAATGCTCGAAATGTTTTCCTTCTTTTTCAATACATAAACTGAAACGTCGTCCAATGGAGCCAATAGATCGAAGGATAATTTCGGAGAAATTTCGTTTATGCACGTACGAATTCTCTCTTGCATATTTTCAATAGTTGTTGGTTCAACGATGTACACCTGGGATTTTACATACCCCCAGAGAAAAAAGTCCAGTGGTGTCATATCAGGTGACCTAGGTGCCAACCAACTGGTCCTCCACGACCAATCCAACGGTTCTCGTATCGATTATTTAAAAACTCCCTAACTGGAAGGGCATAATGTGCTGGAGCGCCATCTTACTGCCACCACAAATTATTTCTGATATTTTGTGGGAGTTCATTTAGATGATTTTGAATTTCATTTTCTAATAAATTGAGGTAATGCTCTCCATTTAGTCTATTAATAAATATTGGCCCAACAATGTGCTGTCCTATAATTCCACACCACACGTTTAAACTCCATCGATGTTGACAACGTCGCTCACGGGTCCAGTGTGGATTTACATTATCGTAATAATGCATGTTATGTCTTACAACAACAGCATCATTTCGAAAACTTGCTTCGTCCGAAAATAAAACGTTGTTAAAAAGTTTCTATTTTGTCCTATCTGTTGCAAACCCCAATGTACAAAATTAATTCTTAACTGAAAATCATTTTCGGTTAATTCTTGGTGAAGAATCATTTTGAATGGGTGAAATTTATTTTTTATTATCCTCCAGACCGAAGTATGCGATATTCCAACCAAATTTGCAATCTCCCTAGTACTGGCATGGGGATTTTCAATAATGTGTAGCATTACCTGGTTTTCGTTGTCGTCATTGCAAGCAGGTGGGTTTTCATGTACCGGTTTCTTATAATACACAGTTCCCGTTTCACGCGTTCTCTCCAATAATTTAGTGAATGTTCGATGTTCAGGGTGCCTTCTGTTTGGATATTTATTTCTGTACAATCTGGCTGCTTCATAAGGATCTTCATCTGCTTTGCCAAATATTAGAACATATCAATTAACTCGTCTCTCGTATAACTTAACGGCATTTAAAAACGTATCAATTAATTTTAAATTAACAATTATAATCTTCAATAATGCAATTGTTATTAACAAGCACTGACAACTAAATTGCATTGATTGACGTTTGACTACTAGATTAAAGTTTATTTGTTTCTTTTGTGTCTACTGCTACTTGATATTTGGACAAAAATAACATCGAGTGTAAAACAATCGTGCGCTACTAGATTAAAATGTTGGTTTGCTTTTGATAGGAAAGAAATGAATTTTTAAGAAAAACGAAATACTACCGTAAAAAGAATGTTTTTAGGATCTCAATAATAAAGAAAATGATGGCATTCCATTTAAGAAAAAGTTGAATGTCGCCATTTTGAAATAATTCGTCCAATTTAAAATCTGATATCACCATCGTGCAGAGAATGTCCTGAAACATATTAATGCCAAATATTTTGAAAGTAATACCCATAGTGTGGCTAAAAAATATAAGGCGCTTACTCTGAAACAGGCTGTATATGTTAGTTAAACAAATGAACTGACACATATTAGGTAGTGTATGTCAAAATGGTTAAACAGCTTGGCTTGCTTAAAATAAGTAGAAATAATTTTGTTCTTTTTTTACTTTATGATAATGATCGTCGGCCAAAAATATTATACAAATTTCGTGCGAAAAGTGATTTTACGGCGCTCCAGCTAATGCTAATCAAACAAATCTGCCGCGCCGTAAAATACTACTTTCCACACTCTAACGTAAATAATTATTCTTTGCGGCTTCTGCAAACTAGCGCTTTAAACGATTTGTCACATACAATAAGTGGCTCCTTTATAATTTGTAATAATAAAGCAACTGTTTTGAAGATACAGTTCCTGCAAAGCAGAAAAGTCTGAAAAATGTAAACGTGTATTTGCAACACTATTATTTTGTACAAGATATTACATTACAATTATGAAAGCAAGCCAAAACTTATTACTCAATTTTAATGCAATTACTTAGTTTTCCATGGTTAAAACAGTTCAGAACCGAACAACACACATTGAACAATAAGTGTTGCGACATCTAGGTTTCGATTCGTGTAACGTAACACGTACGAAAATGCAATTTGCGTTAAACACACTTAGTTGGCTATAATAATTGAAGGATCAACTATGTAACCCTAACACATATTGAGTTCAAAATAACATTGGGAATGGCACGTCAAATGAATGTCGGAGAGGCAACCGAATAGCGAATGGTAATCTGGGCCTTGGACTGACACAGAGTCCCCTCGTATCGGCCAAGTCGACTCCAAGTGGATGAGGCGGATATGGGGTGGGGCAAAATTAAAATTTTTAACTAAGCAACCGGATAAAGTAAAATAGTAAAATTTTTTTGCCAGCCGAAACATGTTCACCGTTTTCGCGATAGGGAATGAAAAAAAAGTTGTGATGCAACCGTTTCAAAATTAGTGACTTTGTTGAATAAAGGCTTGAAATATAACCTCAAATTTAACAAAACACCCATAGATCAGATTATTGTAGAAATTGAAAGTTCGATCAAACTGTTAGATGATAACTCTAAAAATTTATTAGGAATGCCTGTAAAATTCAAATTTTAGATAATATTCAGCAGTTACCATTTAAATTTAACGCGAGAGAAATAAACATTGTTAAAAATTAAAAAAAAATTGTTATTTTCTTAAAGTAGATAAAAGCAATAAAGAGGTTATTTTGGACAAAGAGGATATTTTGAGTCAATTCAGGCTTAACGAAGGCCCCTACACATTAATATCTAAAAATCCTCTTTTGAATATGATTGCTGATACCAGTAGAGTCTTAGTAGAATGAAAAAATATTATACCAAAACAACTTAGGTTTAGACTAACGGTATCTAACCCGGTTTTTCCTAGAATGTATTGTTTGCCTAGAATACATAAACCCAGAAAAGCAATGCGGCTCATTGTTTAAGATATTAATGCCTCTACTTGTCTGATATCTAAATGGTTGTCAAATAAATTCAACAGTTCAATATCACTTTAGATTATTTGAAAGATATGTTACACCAAAATCATTTAGACAATTCAGAAATAGGTAATATTATTAAATTAGCAAGATTATGTATGAGTCAAACACCTACTTTCAAATTAACAATAATATTTATCAACAAAATCATGGTACAAAATGGGTAACACCTTATCTCCGTTTAAGGCTAACCTGTTTATGGGTAAATTTAAAACTGATTTAAAAAATAATTTAGATTATTTTCTTAGAATTTGGTTTAGATATGTAGATGATATTTTTGCAGTCATCGTCACCAAAGTTTGCAGCCCTCAGCAATTTGTAGAAATTTTAAATTCAAAGTTTGAAACGATCAAGTTTACCTATGAAACAGAAACAGACCTTAAGTTACCTTTCTTAGACACTTTAGTGATAAGAAATAGCAACAAACTAGATATAGATATTTATCGTAAAGATACTGACACTATGGGGTTTATAACAAATGATTCCAACCATAGTATGCAACATAAACTTGCATCTTTCAACTTTTTGATTCACAGATTATTACATTTCGAATTGTCAAAACAAAATTTTGATAAAAGACTGCGAAATATTAAGCAAATTTCATCATACAATAGTTTTCAGGAATCAATTGTCACAAACATAATTAGAAAACATAAACAAAAGTTAAACATTAAGAACATTATAACGTTAGGAACTAGTAATAGCAAAATAGATAAGAATTATGTCAAATTACCAAATTATCCCACATTTAAAAAATATTTTCACAATTTAATTATAAAACAGTAATTTCTAGTAGTAACAACTTGCAAAATCTTTTAGGCAATCCAAAAGACCTAATAGAAATGTGTGATAAATCGGGTATATAAAATAAATTGTAAAGACTGTAACCAAGTATATATAGGGCAAACAAAGAGACCTATTAAAACTCGTTTTAAAGAGCACTTAGCTTATGTTAAATATTTCATCACTCAGATAGGTCCTGTGTTGCCATGCATATGCTTGAAAATGGCCATAGAGTAGGCAACATTGAATTAAATAAAAGGGTAGATAATAAAAACGAACTTGATTCTTGTGAAAGTTTGAAAATGATTAAAAACAAAAGTTTGCTTATGGATTGTGATAATTAGAATCTTCGGAATTATTCAAGCTGATATAAGAATCAGTGAGGTGTAACGATGCGTGACACGCAGATAGTATATATAAGCTTCCCTATTGTTTTTATTTTTAGTATCGGTTTGCTGATGATGATAAGCTTAGCTATTGAAACACGTATCCGGGTATAGTTTTTGGTGTTTCCTCTTTGTTACAGATAGACGCTGCAGTTTAGAGTATATTGGTGAGTATACTTATTGACACCACAAAATCTTAAAAAAAATTACCATTCAATCTTGATTGGCAATTTCGGAGAACAACCCGCCGAAAAAACCTTTTTTCGAATTTTTAACAATAATTAAAAAAAGTTTTTAAATCGCATGGCATTCAAAATTTAAATTGTTATTAGTACAATTAATGATGTAAATCAACTTCATTTAGTTTCAATTAAATTCACCCCTACTTTTCCACTTCCAAACTGCAATAAAATTACAATAATGCCATACACTACACATAATTTTTAAAATTCCTTTTCAATGATTACTTACCGACTACATGAACGCGTAAACGGACTTTGCATGCTTATTATCTATTGTACCGCCCCACCAACAACCCCTATGCTATTGTAGGTAACCATACAGGGGGATGATTTTGGAAAAAAAATCGCATCTTTACGAAAAATAATTTAATGAAATAAGAAAAAATATATAATTCTTAAGCAAAGAGGTTGCTCTCCTCAGTATTGAGAATATTGTCAACATCAAAATGCTTGGGCGCATCCCCCTCATCATTATCGGCACCTTCAGATGTTTAAATGCCTGCATCAAAATTGTCTTTATCGTCGTTTGATTCCTCCGGAAAAGTGATGTCTTTGATTGTTGGTGGAAACTAATCTCCCTTAAACAATTTAAAGGTGAAAAAAATAACGCGACACATTACTTTTTTACTTTTTAAATTATTGTTAAAAATAAAAAAAACGGCTTTTAGCGACTTTGAATGGTTGCTTCTTCGAAACTGCCCAAGATCGGATGGCAATTGTTTTCTAACGTTTGGTGATGTCAATAAGTAAGTGTTTCGGATGTCAAAAAAAAATTTATTACACAATTGAACTATTTTTAATTTTGTGCCATCTCATCCCCATCACAATCCCGTCCACATGGGGTCAATGTGGCTGATACGAGGAGACTCTGTAGCATCCTAGACCCAGATTACCACTCTCTATCCGGTTGCCTCTCCGAAATACATTTGACGTGTCATTCATTGCCTTGAATATAACTATTTCACCGATCACAAAATTAAGAATCAACTCAGAGGAAAAGCATCTAAATGACGAATGACAATAAAACGTTTTGATGGTTTGACTTATTGCATCTTTTGTTTTCACAGTTTACTAGTCTAGTTAAAAAATCAATATATGGTTAGGTTTAATAATTTCAATAGGGTCTTGGGAAGAGATTGATAATTTTCTGCGTATGAACGACTACTGCACCACCTAGTGGTCATTACAGAGACTTGAAATGTAATTTTTAATATTACACATCAAGTATTTCACTAAAATAATATAATTATTGATTCAAAAGCATTTTTATTACAGGTTTTGAAAATACGACATAGCCGTCAAGCAATGGTACTTGTTTTAGTTAGCTTTTTGGAAATGAAAATATAGCGTCCCATTTAAAGTTTTCTTAATAATGCGCAATTTTTGTTGTAACGTCACATAGCGCCCCCTAGCTGATGCGAAAAGAGTGGTTCAGACAAAGTTTGTTTTGCAAATGATTTAGTAAAAAAAAGATCTTTCCAACAAATCCTTAGACGAGTAATTTCGTTTAGTCAAACGAGAGTTGTCTATTTAAAAAAATTATGTTCCCCACCACTTAATTTCATGTTCCTCAAACAAAAGAAATTGCAAACTTTCTAATAATCAGAATGGCATTATTTACAATATCTCTTAATTAGCATATTTTTTAAAAATCTCGTTTTTTGATTGGTTATTAGAATTGCGCCACATAGCGGTTTTTTTGCGTTTTTCAACTCAAGAATAATTTCCAGAAGTTTCTCTTAGACTATTTACCAATAAAATTTGTAGGACCAATTGTTACCGAGTTATGGCCGGCGTTCATTCTTAGTTGGCCACCCTGTAAAGTAACAATTTGTTGATCGCATTGTATGTTCCCACCGCTTGCTTGGTACACAATTTTGTGAATAATTTATAATAAATAGTTTTTACTGAATAAATCTCAAACTATTGGAAATAGCTATATTAAACATTATATTATTGGGATCAGAAAAAATATGATTCTGAAAGGCGTCACATCTAACTACGATTTCCATTTAAGAAAATGCAAATTTGTGTTATATCTTTTGAACTAAGCATAACATGGCATAATTGTAATCTACGAAAAATTACCTAAAAAATGACCTATTATTTATTTTTTTAACGCTCTTGAAATTCTGCCCAACTTTGCAAATTTAAGCAAAGCTGTATCATCACAAATAACAAAAGATACCCATTATACCGAGGTAGATAATGAATACCCTGTATAGGTCTCATAGCTTATACACTATTAAAAACAATAAGTTTTGTTAAATAATCTTCTTTATTTTTGTGCTTCACCTTCAAAACCGCTTACTTCGTATGCTATAAAATTTGAATACTATTTTATTGTATCTTTATAATTAGAAGGTCAACGTTAATAACAAAACTTTGTTCAATTCTAACCCACTATACAATAAAATTTGCATTTCAAAACTGTATTTGCATAATTGTTTTATATTAATTTAAATTCAACTAATATATTATCTAAATTTTATTTTTCTACCCATGAAGTTTTTTCCAGTATAGTAATGTGCATAGGTAAAAAGAATGTTAAATAAATAATTTTCTAGACAACTGACTTCTGTAACAATGGGGCATTATGTCTAACATCCGGTCATATTGACTTGTGAAGTGTATATAAGAATCTTAAATTTACTTGAAAGACCATTCTCCACCACATACTCGCAAGATGATCAAAATTATATTTAGTTTATGTTTTGTTGTTATGGCTATCTGCCAAAATGTAGGTGTTCGGTTTTATAATATAATCTAATGTCTACTATACGGTTTTACTTTTTTTTCAGGACAATAAGGAAATTAAGAAGAAGATGAATAACATTCTTAGTAAAGATAAAAACGAATGTATGGACATATCTCAAGTTGAGCCTGGGGTAGTCGATGAATTCTTGGCTGACGTGCACACCCCAGAAAATGATGATTTGAAATGCTATGTTGAATGTGTTTTATCAAAATCAAATTTGATCAATGAAAATTTAAAATTAATTAATGGTACATTAAAAGAAATCATACCCGATCAATCGGTTATTATTATTAACGAAATAATTGAAAAATGTGAAAATGTTGATCTAGACAACAGCTGTTCAAAAGCCTACGAAATCCTCCAATGTATAGTTACGGAGTTAAAAACCAAATTTGGTATAAGTATTTAATTACATAACTATGATTTATTAATTATAAATCCTTCCCTAATAAATGTGTCTGATGAATATATATAATATTTATTGTTTTAATACTTAAATTTAAATTAAAAAAATTATTTTAAAAAAACTTAAGAACATTGGTGAAAACCTGCACTTGATCATGAACAGACAAATTTAGAGAAGATAATCAAATGGTTCGTCGTCACATTCTACACACGGGTGAACATAAATGTGCCTGAATTGTTTCCATCAAATCCTATTGTGAATCCTTTGTTAAACTTTGTTTTCAAGTTAATACGTAAGTATAACTAGTATAATGTCACGGTGCCACCAATAACGTTACATAAAGTTATCGTACGCTTCGCATTTTCCTTTCTACTCCAAATCAACTCATTGATGATATGTATTTAGTTCCTATGTAAATATCAAAAATACTTGTAAAATCGTACTTAAATACTTTTATTATCGTTATATAACGGAAGGCTATTAATGATTGTCCAAAAAAATTACTTTCAATTTTAAATATATAATTACTTACTTTCATGAAATGTCTACTACTGTACTGAAATTAAGAAAATAACCTTATTTGAAGTTTACAAGCTGAAAGAACTAATACTGTTAATATACAAAGTAGTCATTTGCAATTATGGCAAAAGCATCAATTTAAGAAGTAAACTTTATTAGCCGATCAAATTGTGTGTAGGTTGTGTGTAACAAAAATCGCAAGAATTCTATACCTCTTATTTATTCAAATGCTAACTGTACAATCTTTTACTTTTCTAAACTACTGTCTAACCCTCCCCCTCCTCATTTGGGAATGTTTTCTCACTTTAACGGACAATGAACAGATATCGCTTCTGAACTTATGCATAGGCAATAACAGTGTGGTATTACATTTGTGACGGGATTATTTCATAAATAATTGATTTATTGACAAATTTTCTCCCTACAGTATAGGCCGTCGTGTTTACACTAATGCGTTCTGAGTATACATTCTTATATTGGGCAGTTTGGGAAATTTTACCTGTTTAGAGTTGTCTGTTCCGATTTGGTATCAGTGTATTCTAAAATTTACACCTCGTTTTCTCGCAAAAATTATACGTTCTTTTCGTTTAAATCTCCGTTCTGAAAAGGTGTACATGGAAAGGGGTTGAACAATTAGACATGTGCTTTGTAATAGCGATTGAAGTAAAATCGTCCCATTCTAATTAGGAAATAAATCCTCGATTCTAGTGTAAGTACCTTTCTTTGTTTTACTTTCCTTTGTTTTAATAAAATATTTGTTCTTACGAGTTCTATTAGTTATAGGCACCTTTTTCTGTTTGTTTTGGTTTTTTGTTTGACGTACTCCGTTTTAATTGGTCAATGGATATTTAAGGATGGTTATACTGGCAATGATAATAATCCAAAAATTATAACCTATCGAAGGGGATACTTGGAAATTTAAAACTTAAGCTATAATTAAATGGTTAATCAACTTCTCTTAGAACCATCGTCGAGTCAAGGCCACCACTCAAGATAAACCGTTTATCTAATCCTTTGTGAGCGGCCAACAACTGTTATCATCGACGTCCATTTTGGTTTTCTTTTTCTTTGTGGATACTCAAATACTAGATTTGGATACGAGAGCTGTTATCTCTACCAATTGACTGTCGAACACTGAAGACCTTCTGGTTACACGAGCTAAGATATTTCTTTATGCATGTCATTAATTAATTTTGTCGCGTTATACGAAGATATATTGAAAAATTCTTAGCCTACTATAGAACCAAACAAAATTTCAATGTCGAAATATTTTATTACTCAACATATTCTCCTCTTAATTGGATACATTTATTACAGTGAACCTGCAACGTCTCTAGACCTTTCAAAAAAAAATGTTTCTTCTTGCTCTGCAAACCAGACCTCCACAGCTTCTATTACCTCCTTGTTGCAAGAAAATGTACGACCTTTTAAACTTTTTTTCAGTTGAGGAAAGGAGCCAAATCGGGTGAATAAGGGGGGTGTTCTAGTAATTCAAACCCTAAATCACGAATTTTTTGCATGGCAACATGAGATTTGTGTGCAGGGGCGTTGTCCTGCAAAAACAAAACACCTTTGGATAGCTTTCCGCGTCTTTTCTCTTTAATATTTTCCCGTAGAGTGGTCAGTAATGTCGAATGGTAATTTCCAGTTATTGTTCTACCCTTATCCAAAAAATCAATCATGATTACTCCATGGCAATCCCAAAAACTGAAGCAAGAACTTTTCCAGCAGTTTTTGGACACGAAACTTTTTAGGTCTTGGAGAACCAGAGTGTCGCCATTCCATCGATTGTTGCTTTGTTTCTGGATCGTAGAATTGTACCAAGAGTTTAAAAACGTACCTTTTTGGGCGCTTATTCTTATCCTTATGTAAACTCAAAGAATCCTTTAAGTACAATTAATTCTGTGCGCTTTGAACTTATTTAAATAATCGGCCACGGTATGGTACTTGTCGTAATTGTTATTAAGTACCGTTTAAACAATACTTTGTCGTGTGAATCATTTGTAGGATTCATTGGTGTTTGCGACTATCAAATACGCTAACCTATTTGGGGGCGTTTGTGTCTCGAATTTATATTCGTGTTTTAACCCGCTCTCGTGAATTATTAGTTTTGATAACTTTATATGCTATTGATTCTAATTGATAGTGTCTATTGGTATGTTTATGTGTTTCTCGATGTGTTAAATTGAACTAAACCATTATACGTATTTCTATGCACGTACGGTCTATTTCTGTAACTATGAGTACCTAAGGGCTCTAGATATTTCTTATACATAATCCTAGGTGGTGCCTTATAAATTTTCCGAGCAGTGTAGAGGCCTTCTTTGTGAACGATTTTCAATCCACCCACGACCTCTTCTGACTAAGAAGAGCTGCCAGGGGTCATCAAACACTGCTATATATTTATTTAATTTGTTTACCAATAAACCGTAACACATTTAGTAAGCATTATCGCCTAACAATCATTAATGACGTCCCGGTATAATAAATTAAATAAACACTTTACATAACAATGAATAATCTTAATTGTAATTAAAAGATTACGCAATACTTAAAAACAGATTTTCATAAAACTTCAAATTAACCTTTAACAAAATTTAGAATTTGAGAGATTCCATGTGACTATGGGAATGTGTTGCTTGCAACGCTTAAAGCACGCTACAAAATTCTGTGTTAATCAACTAACTATCTGAAATATTAGCATAAAAGTTTCATCTCAATTTGTCTTCTGGAAATTAAAATTTATTATATCAAAACAAATTGACTAGCGTTAAAATGCTGATAACATTTGATACAAAAGAAAAGCAAAAAAATACTAAATCTGTTATACTTTTTTATTGTAATTGGGTTATTAGCACTACGGATTTTTAAAAAAGTTAAAAATTTTGTTTAGTGCAACTTGTATTGTTTAAAAGTTTCATTTCTTATATAGATTAAAACCAAAGAATCAATAGTGGTAAAGCCGTGACAAAGTAATCCTACAACTAAATGTTATTCACATCTATTTTTTTGTAAAAATGTATACAACATGTATGTATTTTCGTACACATGATTAACTCTCTAATACTTGAAATTGAAAAATCCGTACACGTTAATATGAAAACTAATATACGCATCGTTGAAGAGAAAATACAAATACGTGACTGTGTTGTACGTATAAAGTAAAAAAATTCTTTGAAATATACAGATTTACCTACAAAGAACATGTACTGCAATAGAACGTGATACTTATTCACATCCTCTGCAACAAAGTAGTAGCAATAACCACATGAATATATTTAAATATATATATTGTCAAATGTGCTAGTTTCATTGAATCTTCGTTCAGTGTACTCCTTGCAATAAAAGTTATGACAAGTTTTTATTTTAGTATACATGTATGTTTTAAATAATATTTTTGATTGTTGTCTGTTAATAATAAATTCATTCCCTAATTTATAGTTGAAAGCCATTAGTTCACTACACATACATCATTAATGATAGATATTAAAAGTACTATGCTATTATTTATCTTATAACATATGAATAACCATTAACACTCGACACTCGCGACTATTAGTGTATTGGAAATGCCACTTTCCACTAATTGCAACTTTTCATGTACACACTATCTAATCAACTTTATTTCTAAAAACAAGAATGAATTAGAAACTACATAATATTTCTAGGTGTGTAATATAAATTTTAAAATGAGTGAAACTAAGGTGTAAACAGACATTCGGTTAGACAACTAGTATCGTTTAGTTACAGGGTGTATCATAACGAGCGTAACCTATCTGTACCTTGAAAATCAATGGCGTTATAATGTTAACTATTTCTCTCTAAAAATTTCAACCATTTGTGTAAAGATTATTAGGAGAGGTACCTAAGAACAGAAAATATCAGCGATTATTTCCTTCGTCTGTCAAATTTAAATTTTCCACCAATCACGTACTTGGAAACTGATTTGACGCAGCCAATCAAAACGAAATAAAGCGACTATTCACCTTGGTGGTAAATAGTTGACTATTTGGTCATCGTCCTCAATATTCACCTGAAGGAATTATTTTTGACTCACGAAATAATCTTATTAAATATAACGCGACCTTGACAAATTAGCTACTATTTTATTGCTACTAAATTTCTGGTAATTTTACAATTGATCCTAAAAGAAACTCGAAATTTAGATGTAATAAAAATAGTCGGCTATTTGTCAAGGTCTTGTTATATTACTGTCGACTATTTCCTTCAGAAAATTTCAACTAATCATACTAACGCATATTAGAGAAATCACCCAGCAACGGACGAATATCACCGAGTATTCGATGCACCATGAAAATACCTGGGTATTTGCACTTGTGTAGAGTGAATATTTTTTGACATTTTATAAACATTTGAACTATTCAAAACGATTTATTGATTTAAGTTACAATTCGTGTTTGAACAATAATAGTTATAGCTATTATTAAAAAGTACAATTGCTATATGAACTACTTGCTGCACTGGCAGCAGTGAAGGAAGCAGCGTTTGTTAAAACGTCTTTAACATTTTCTTTTTTGGATTCTACTCGTAGTTTTGCAATTAAATTTTCGTGATGACTTCAATCGACTTTAAAATATAAATCTATAGAAGAGATATTTGAATGGCCTGTTATTTTAATAATTTCATGTTCTCCTACACCACGTTTCGCAAGATTAATTACAGTTGTTGATCGGTTAGAATAGTTTGTTATTTTATTCACAATTAGTTAGTAACATACAGGTTTTAAGCCTTGTAAAACTTGGAAAATGAGAGATTTCAAGAATACATTGCGAAAAATTTAAAACACGAGTCGGTAATGACTAACAATTGGTCTGAAAGTAGCCACTCTCCAATCTATCTCAGCGCCACTGTCGTATAAACTACACATTCATAAAAATACTACACTACACTACAAGTGCTGACTTTGACAGTTTAAAACTGATTTTATAGGTTACACTTACTACATGAATTTTAATTTTATAATAATAAAGATATGGTTTGTACAAGTATTACACAATTTTGGACGAAAAAAAAGAACACTGTCAAGTAATTATATGAAGTATGTATAAATTTTGCTATTAATTTAATAAAAATATGCAAAACCCACTTCTTGCAAATGTAAAGTGCCAGACTCACCAAGCACAACTTTGAAATGTTTATTATGCTTGTACTCGTTACAAAATTTAATTATGCTATTGGTCATTATTAAGTAAGCTACAATTATTATTGAAAAGCCTATTACTTCGTAAAAAATTGTACTGTTGTAAATGAATGACGAGCATATTATTTATACTATTTTGTGAAGGTAAATTAAGAAAGCGGCATTCGTATTCTCCTCAAGTTTAACATGGAGTTACTCTTTTAATTCGGTTAGTGACATGTGTGGTATGAGAAATGTTAACGACTAAGGCCATCTTCATACACAGCTACTGAAAGGAAACTAAACAAGTTGGAACTTCCTTCATTAATAACAGGTTGTTTTTGATTGTCCATCTTGGAATATTAAAATTAAAACTGCCTGGTGACTTAACATGTGTGTCTGCTTGTGACTAGTAACTAACTGTTTCTATGAATTACAAATTCGTACGATATCATTAGATCCATGGGTGACGTTTTACTAGAAGAAAGTGACTGGTTACTATAATTCGTATTACTAATAGGTTTCTTTTCAGTATTTGTGTGTGGACGACCTAAGATTGTTTATTAATAGCAATATGGTGTTTTTAGTTTGATAACTCCTTTTTTAAATTGTGGTTTTACATACCCCATGTCTTGAACCATAAAAGAAAAATTTTACTTGCTAGGCTAAACATGGGCAAAATTAATTTGAGATTCAATTGTAAACACAAATTAAGTATATATGTAGGTACTACTAAAGTTTCCAAAAATCATAAAACGACAGAACAACAGGACAGAAAAACAATAACAAAATACATAGTCTTGTAATAATAATAATTTACTAAAATAAATATTAATTGTAGAATTGTCGTAACTTTCAAAGTGAAAGGAAATGCCTTGGTGCAAGTCTTCTTTGGAAAAATGTTGAGTTGATGGACCTGAAACAGATATGTCGGGCATATTTTCTACAGGTACAGAATCTTTAGTAGAAAGCATGCTAGCAATTTTTAATTGCCCATCTAAGGAACTGCTTACGTAACCTTCAGCCACCATACTCGACTTCCAACCTTTAAATGTTTTTAAATTAAAGATATCTCCTCTACTATTAGCAAATATAGTTGCCGCTGTGCGGCGAAAACAGTGGCCAGTGTATGTATTTACGTCACTTAGTTTTAAATAAGTTGCATTTTTTTTATGAAACTGCGCAATGGAGTTATGACCATAGGGTTGTTTTGTCAATTTGCCGTATCTTATTTGCAAGAACAATCGATCACTCTCAACATTATTACGTAGATTAATGTAAAGTTTTAGAATGGCCAAAGCCATTCAGTATCAATCACGACACATGATCTCGGCTGGTAGGTTTTTGTATTTAAAATCATGATAATAGTTGTTACTTCTTGAAGGTTTATATCTCCTGTTTTCATTTTGAACAGCTCATCACTTCTGCATGCACCTGAGATACCAATAACTAAAGCAGCCTAAAATATTGAAAATAATAAAAAAAAACAAGAAATGAATACCTACCATTCATACTTTGCATGACAAAAACTCAAACGGTGCGTTCTTTAAAAAAAAATTCAATATTTTCCTTGGAAAATGTGCTTGACTGTTTAGGTTGATGTCCCAGGTTTTGTTTTTTTAAATATGCTATTAATTTGCAATATTTCGAAATATCAACGTTCTCCTTCAAATTAATAGTACTTTTGAGCATAGAGTACTAAGACCACATGGAGGATGCATATTTAGTTTTAGCCATATCACTAAAATGGGCTAACAGAACACTTTCGGGAGTGTAATTTTTCACCTCCTTCTTGGAGCACAAGTCGCGGAAACCTTTATACGTTTTTTTGTATCGTAATTTGCTCTTCTCTGGTAGAAGATCTAATGTTAATTTATGAGCGGATTGCCGCAGTTCCAATCATTTCAGCCGCAGTTGTAGTTCACTTAGACATTGTGATCATTTTTTGTTTCCAAGCTGGATTCAGTGTTAAGAAAAACAGATTTGTAGTAACGTCTTTTTGATAAGTTTATGGAACAATTTGAAAAGTTATTTTGTCTCACAAGTACTAGATAATTGTATAAAAATACCTAATTGGACATCGGTCCGGATTGATTTTATTTTCTACCAACCATTTCTTTGTGGAAGCGGCTTTCCCTCTTATTGACAGGTTTTGCTAAAATTGTTATAAATAATCTGTCCTGTATCAAAATTGTCAAAAAAAGTTATGACATTCTGCCGCTTTACCACCTCTTCAAGCCAGTTCCAATGCCAATATGTGATAAAACTTTCTTTGTAACTTCTTCAGGAGTATCTTTATCTCATAAAGCTACGATTTGGTTCTGTTCGTCTTTGCTTAAAACTGAAGCACTATTTTTTCCTTTTTTTTTCTCGTGCACTTCTCGCGTCTTTAAATTCCACATCCTTAAGTAAATCGAAAGTTGTTCCATATTCCTCGTAAAATTTTGTTTGAAGTAGTATGGCGATACTGTTCCAGTTCCAATCTTTACTTCACCTTTTTTGTAGTCAAATCCGTCTTGCTTTTTTATGTTAAAGGCAAAATCCTTAAAGATTTCTGCTACCTGAGATAAAAATGTATCTCCGTTCAATGAGTTAAGCCTTTTTCTCGCAGAATCCTTCAAACTGCTTCCACACACAAGTATTTGCTTTTATGGTGTTTACAGGCGTTAATACACCTATTTCTTCATCTATTTGGCCTGAGCTGGTTTGACCAACACGAGAACACATTTTTAAAAGGAAAATGTTTCCACAATCGACATAAACGGGTATTTTCAATTTGGTTTTTATTTTGCGTTTGGGATGTCATAGATACGGTACTATTAGAGTCTCGATTTTTTTATAGTAGTTCGTCCGAGAATAATAATTTTTTGCTTTTTTATTATTTCTATCGTGAAATTTCTACTGTTACAATTGCTTAAAATTTTATTAAAATTGTAAGAAATTTTCTTCGGGAAATAATCCTCGATATATCCCAAGTGCATGCCAAATACGCAAATAGTGCACGAACCTGAGTATTCCATGGAACATACAAGTACCTGAGAATTTTTGTTTGAGATGTCACAACATAATTACGATACTTGAATAATCTCAATCTTGATATCGAAGTATTGTTTTTAGTAATTTCCATATGAGATTGCGTGAAATTGTTTTCAGGAAATAGTCCTCGCTATATCCCTATTTGTAAATGCAGATTGTAGACGCAGATTTTGGGTAATATGGTGTATTTCATAAAAAAATTCAAAAGTGTATAACTTTCAGGTTATGTTACCTTTTGTTTTAATTAAAAATATTTAAAATGGTATAAATTTTATTTTAATAAACAAGAAATTTATGATTATCGTGGCATAAACAAAATAAAATTTAAAGAAGATAAGTTCATCTAGTTATTTTGAGGATGGAATTGCCTCCATAATGCATACCGCGTTACCACGTTAGAGAGCTAAGCTGATTCGCTGTATCAGATATTACTTAACACTAGATTCTCTATTTATTGTTATCAATAACCGGCCAAGCTCATCATCGACAAATGATGTAAATGTTTTGCACTAAGGGCCCATCGACTGCAAACTGAGGCAAAGAAAGATATAGTTTTCAGTGATATACTTCGATAGTCACTGACTTCAATAAGTATTAATGTATTTTATGTATGAATTATAGGATCCATAATTAAAAATATTGGTTATTTATTATATATATATATATATATATATTTAAATGATAAGTTTTTCGACATCTAGTGTCGACTCGTGAAAGCGTTCACGTACGAAAATGTTAGCAACTTTGCCGACAGGTATGTAAAGCAGTTACATAGTCGATTCATCAATAATTATAGCCAACCTAACAGTTGGCAAGTATAAAATTTCGAATCGCCTGCAGTAAAGTACGCAAGAGGTTGTACAATAGCAAACAAACACTGAGAATCACCCGACAGCTGTTTCGTCCTTTTGGGACTCATCGGGAGTGAGAGAACTCGAGTGTAAGTTCACTATTGTACAAACGCGCGCTGTCGACTATATGCCCTACTGAGGGATCACAATATTTAAATGATAAGTTTTTCGACATCTAGTGTCGACTCGTGAAAGCGTTCACGTACGAAAATGTTAGCAACTTTGCCGACAGGTATGTAAAGCAGTTACATAGTCGATTCATCAATAATTATAGCCAACCTAACAGTTGGCAAGTATAAAATTTCGAATCGCCTGCAGTAAAGTACGCAAGAGGTTGTACAATAGCAAACAAACACTGAGAATCACCCGACAGCTGTTTCGTCCTTTTGGGACTCATCGGGAGTGAGAGAACTCGAGTGTAAGTTCACTATTGTACAAACGCGCGCTGTCGACTATATGCCCTACTGGAGGGATCACAATATTTAAATGATAAGTTTTTCGACATCTAGTGTCGACTCGTGAAAGCGTTCACGTACGAAAATGTTAGCAACTTTGCCGACAGGTATGTAAAGCAGTTACATAGTCGATTCTTCAATAATTATAGCCAACCTAACAGTTGGCAAGTATAAAATTTCTGAATCGCCTGCAGTAAAGTACGCAAGAGGTTGTACAATAGCAAACAAACACTGAGGATCACCCGACAGCTGTTTCACTCATCGGGAGTGAGAGAACTCGAGTGTAAGTTCACTATTAGTGAAATATATATATATATATATATATAAATTATTTACGCTTTAAGCAACCAATATTAGTTATTTATTTATTGACTGTAGTTTCAACTCAAAAATTATTGTGAGACATCTTCAGAATACAAAAATATTTTTTTTTATACAAACGTTAAATATGTCATATGAAAAAGTCAAAGGAGCGTTATCCAATGAATTCTACTGCAATATCAAAAACAACACTCCCTGGCATATTTCATTTCATTCTAAAACTCCAAAAAATCAAGTGTTTTCACCCCTGAAAAGTAAATAGATTTTGTGTAGAAGCTCACAATACTAACTTTATTTTTTTTCTTTCTTACGATCATTGGAATTGTGTGGCATGATGATGAAGAATGTAATCATCGTGAATGTTCCAAATTCAAAAAACAATATGCTTTGTAAATTTACGATTACGGCCGGAAAGAGAAAAGGTGCCTGCCACTTAAAATTTAAAGAAAAATACCGGACAATAAAATCCATGTTTGGAAGTGTCCATCTACGTTTCTTTAAGCAGTATAAAATGATAAATGCTTAAGACAACCTATTGGAAAACACATATTTTTGACAATTTAGAGTACAATTGCAAAATTCCTGAAGTTGTCAAATCCTAAGACTTACACTGGATTTTCATTTAGACAGATTTCTGCTACGTTGTTAACAAACACTGTAGTCGACGTTCTTGGGGGCTAGAAATGTAATACCTTTGCAGAAAATTACAACATTACATCAAATATAATAACAATAATCAGCAACTTAACGGAAACTTCATGTGTGATTAAATGTAAGTTCGTATTGCCATTAGAAACAGTAACTCTCAATAGGAGCGGATATGAAAAGAAGATTTCAGACATTCCACGAAATTTTTACCAATTTCATTGTCATATTAATTTCAGTAAAAAATAATGTTTGACTTTAATTTTTTACTTACTTTTCTAGGAGGTACATTTTTATTTACTCTTCAATGTTGATCAAAGCTCAACTAGTAAAGTTGCCAATTCTTCCATCACATCAATTCCATCAAAAACACATTGTTTAATTCATAGTTCATAGGAATAGTAATTAGGAAGAAACCAACTCACAATTAATTCCCAAGTCTTCAAAAAAAATATATATATTTCATTATTTTCTTTCCACATACATAACGTTGTTATTGACAGTTACTATATGACAGCCTTTTTTTTTTAAAAAACAACAAAACATGGCAACACTCTTCCTGCCGCGCACAGCACATTCTCAAATTTCCAAAACTTACGACCATCAATAAAATTAACAATGATACATTCATACATTCCGCCAGCCTCGTCACTCCGACGAAACGTCCGGCAACCGAGCGAATTTTACCACCGGACGTGTGGCGACACCACTGAGCGTCTTGATATTGCAAACTCAAACACGTCCTTTAATTCCTGGATAAACCGTAACAATTCTTCCCAATTTCCATTTGCAAGGGGGCACATTGTCTTCCACTACCAGCACTAAATCGTTCAAGCTGCTGAAGTTGATGAAGATAGTCTCGATGCCATCTCTTTCAGAAGTCCTGGTTCATCCGAGTTAACAGCTTCCAACGTGTGAGCAAGTTGGTTTTCACGTCCAATAACAATTCGTAAGGAGGAGTCGTTAAAGCATGTAGAACCGTAGCCAGTTCTTCGTAGGTGAGAAGCGTTTCTTCTATGACCCGACAAAAATGATGATTTATACTCTTCACATAGAAAAAACACCCAGTTAACATGATCATTAGCAAGAAAAGTCTTCATTTCTTCAGTTTGAGCTGCATTGAACATACCGTCCAATGCTGTATCAGCTCCTCGAAAGTTTGTGGCGTTGCCGCTATAGAGTGACTAAATGAGACCCCTTGAAAGACCGCCGGCTCCAACCTTTGCTTATTGTCATGTCGATTGGTCCACAGTAATCGACCCCGAAATGCAGAAAGGGTCTACTTGATGCTGTACAACGAACCGATGGAAGAGGTGCCATCAGCGGCGATTCGTGTTTTGCTTGAAACTTAAAACATCTCATGCACTGACGTAGGTAACGTTTAACAACGTTTCTGGCACCCAGTATCCAGTATGAACGGTGAAGATGACTCAGAGTCAACTGCACCCCGCCGTGTAAGGTTTTGATGTATGCTTGCTGGATCAGTAGATGGGCCAGAATAGATTCACCTGGCAAAACGATCGAATGACGTTCACCATAAGTCAAGTTCAAACTTTGAAGCCACCCGCC
>JALBCR010002578.1:55000-184489 GCA_030710515.1 Abscondita cerata
GTTGCAGAAATTTCCTTTAATTCAGTTTCCTCTTGATGAAGCAAAGTGTGCTGCATTCCGTTGCACATCTTACATCTATGCTTGTTGGTGCATGATTTTACCGTATGTCTTCCAAAACAATTAAAACACAGTTCAAACTTTCTGATGATTTCTTTTCTTTCTGGTATTGTTGAGCCAAGCAACTTTGTACAGTTGTACAGGATATGATCTTCCTTGCATAAAAAGAAAGTCTTCTTGCTTGCGTGATGTTTGCTTGAACACGAGGACGCTCGTATTTATAAAGAACCTTTGACTTAATTGTTTTCACGCTGACTTCTGGGATCGTTGGGACAGGCTCTAACGCTCGGATACGTGACACCATAAAGTCCTCTACTTCCTTGAAAGTGGCAAGATTAGTTGTTCTCCTACTAACCTCCCAAGCCTTCCTGGTAGACGGGTCTAAGGGAACGATGGTCAAATGCACAAACCAGTCGTCCCAATGTGTCACTGGACGATTTAGGTTTTCCAGAGCCCTTCTGGAATCCTTAACAGCATCGTAAATCCTCTTTGATTCAGCTGCAGTCTCGTCTACAGCCAGTTTGATTTGGATAATGTTGTTCAAATGACAAAAGAGGAGACTTCCTTTATCATCGTATCTGTCATTTACTGATTTCCATGCGTCAGTCCAATTCGCATCAGTAACCGCTATGTTCTGAATTATTGAAGCCGCCTCCCCCACTAAAGACAGTTTTAAATATTGAAGTTTGTTCACATTTGAAATATCGGGATAGTTCGCTACTAGACTTTTGAATAAGTCACGAAAGGGTTCCCACCCTAGCTTGTCCCCACTAAAGCTTGGCAACGTTAGACGTGGAAGTTGAGCCTTCAAATTTGTACAATAGGCTGTATTAATAGACGATCCACTTGTGTTTAACAATAAAACATTTTTTGTCTGTTCTTTCAAAAGCATTAGTCCTGCCTCCTCACTTAGATATGCGTCTTCAATGGTTGCCAAATAATCGCCTGTAGTGTATGCGTGCTGGGTAGCACCTACATTTTCCAGTATAATAAAATGTCGTTCAAAAAAATTCTTCCAGTACGAGTCCATTAAGTCAACTCTTGTATCAATCTCAGCGATTGATGGATTCTTTCCCTTTTTTATTAAGTTTGTTACGGTTCGTTGGATTAAACCACCCAACGAATACAGTTTTTTACACAATTCATCTAAGCCTGATGTAGTCATTTTGAAATTTGTAAATCTGTCCGAGATTATAACACCACGCACATAATGTTCCTGAGCTTCGGCACCAAACTGTTTAATTCATAGTTCATAGGAATAGTAATTAGCGTATAATTGTACTTTAGGTAAAGTGCTCCGAATTGCTTCAAATTTTTACCAGTGATAGTCCTTGGTCTACTGATCATAAATATGCAATAAAATTTTGTCGCTCTCAAAAACTGAACTTTTTAAAAATAATTTTCAAAAAAATTTTGAAAATTTTTGGGTTGGTTTTTTTGCATTTTTGTACGTTTCAGACAATTCTAAGACTTTTATTTTTCAGTGAGAAAAAGAAATTTTGGAAAATTTTGGGGACAATTATATAAAATGAAATTGCATATTAAAATCGTCAGGGTCGTCTCGTTCTTCAGTCTCGATCGGTGGAACAGGCATGGCTGGGTCGTACAGGTCTCGGGCAAGCATGAAGAATATAATCAGTGGGTCTTGATTCAAAGATTTGACCATCTTGAGGAAAATATACCGGGCGAGGTATCCTCCCAGGAAGGTCTTCTGCCGGTTAGCATAGGGGCCGCTCGCTTTGACGAGTCGCCTAGAATAGTGGGGTTGGTTAGGTTAGGTTAGGTTACCATGTGGACTCGATTGAGTTGGATTCCGGTTTCGGGGTCCTTGAAATGGAGGGAGTGGTTCACCTGCAGGTTGGTGTAGTTGGGGTGGTCGGTGAGCCCGGAATACCCTTTCCAGAAATCGGAATAAATGGTGGTTCCCGGTTCTATGTATTTTTCAATACATTCCAACAGGGGTCCAAACACCCAAGCTCCGTCGACATTTCACACTTTTCTTTTTTAGTTGTCGGAAGTGAACGGTGTTGGTTGGTAGGTTACAATTATTACAATTTTCTTCTTAAAAAATTACTTGTTTGCATGTGGTTTGAGGTAAACGGTGTTGGTTGGGAGGTGCAATTGGGGGTGAACGGTGTTGGTTGGTAGGTTACAGTTATTACAATTTTTTTCTTAAAAAAAACTCGTCGAATGTGATCCATTTCACAAGAAACACAACAAACCCACCTGCTCTTACTTTCTCTTTTTACTTCAACTTCCGCGCTCCCTCTTGTGTCACACCTCTGACGTATTTGGTTGGGTTAGAGTTAGGTTAGGTGGCCCAAAAGTTTTTGAAAGTTTTTTTTTCACTGAAAAATAAAAGTCTTAGAATTGTCCAACAATTTTCAAAATTTTTTCGAAAATTATTTTTAAAAAATTCAGTTTTTGAGAGCGAAAAAATTTTATTGCATATTTATGATCAGTGGCATGTAGGATACTTTTGGCAAAAATTTCAAAAAAATCCGAGGACTTTACCTAAAGTACAATTTTTCCGTAATTAGGAAAAAACCAACTCACAATTAATTCCCAAGCCTTCAAAAAATATATATGTATACATATTTCATTATTTCTCTCCACATACATGACGTTGTTATCGACAGTTACTATATGACGGCCTTTTTTTTGAAAAACAACAAAACATGGCAACACTGCTCCTGCCGCGCACAGCACATTCTCAAATTTCCAAAATTTACAAACATCAATAAAATTAACAATGATACATTCAAACATAGACTTTTTAGAAAAAAAAATGTATAAAGTTTTGAAATTATGGTTGTGAATTCCCAGTAAGAACTCAAATACAGATCCGAAGAGTTCCCACTTTCCCATGAGCTTTATCCTTTTTTGCCCAAAAAACCACTCCCAAACGTAATTTCACAATAGTCTTTTGCGTTTTGCGCGTAAACTGTAACTTTGACGAGAAAAAGTTACAGGACTTCTAGATTCAACATTAAATTCTCCACAAAAATTGTCCTATCATTTTTTTGGGCATTTCCTACCCAACACTCATAAATGACCTTGGAAAATAAGCATACTTTTCAGCGCGAAGGCAAAATGAGCATTGCGCCGTCTTTTGAGTCGATTATCTCGAAAAGTATTAGCGTGAGCAAAAAAACATGTAAAGGCAAAATTGTAGAGCTGTTCTTTCTCTACAAGATCCATGTTAAACAAAATATTTCTGGTCATAATTTTGTGCATTTTCTATTGTTGAACCTCATGTAAACATACTTGAGAAATATAGGGCAGGATATCGATTTTGCTTACACTCCTTATTCCTCTTTGTCCGTCATTAGGTTTTTCAGAGAAATATTAAGAAAAGGGTAGTTCCCAAGACTTACAAAACTCAATAGTTTTAAAACATTGCAAAGATAATATTTTATCTTACACCAGCAGTTTTTAATGCATTTTAGTCACTAATTTTAGTGACTAAAATAGGCTATTATTCACTTGTGACTAAAATGTTTAAAAATGTGAAAAATAACCTTGACATCAAAATATGCGCAACCATGATAAAATTACAAATTACTTAAAAATTTTGCTCTTTCACAAAAGTAATCCATTACAAGTTGCAAAAACGTCGTATATCACAAGAGAGAAAAATGCCATTATAAAGCTTATGAGAATGTGATGCATTCATCTCACTTATAATACAGTGACCGGCAAAGAGTTTGCATCAAATGGGAAAAATTTTTGTAATTGAGATATCCAAAAATTTCTTTTGGCAAATAAATTCAGCATATCGAGTGACATTTGATAACTGTCATGTGACCACTGTCATGGCGGCAAATTTAAAAAATATTTCTGAAATATGTAAAAAGTGAGGTTAGATGACAAGATATTGAAAAATGCCTAAAAAAAGTTGTTTAGAATTACATTATACGTCTATGTGTAAATTTTCAAAAGAAAATAACGACTTTTCAAAAATATTAGTTTTCCGGCATTTCTTCCGGAATTTTTTTGTATGAGCTTATTATCCAGGCAATATTGTAAAAAATTGTTTAAATTGGGTTTAGAATGGAATAATTGATCATTTTAGGACAATTTAAAAATAATTCTAAATTTGTAATTTCAACCTTTTGTTTTCTGTGGGCCATTGCAACAAAGACCGTCCTAAAAAAACAACGTTTTTTGTTCTTTACCGTTCATTGGTAGACTAATAAATAAAAATTACTGGATTGTGAAGTTTTTGTTGGTTTTATTGTGTTTTATACAAATCAAACGCAAAAATATTTGTTTTTTCAATATTTCCTGAAAAAATGCCGGAAAACTGATATTTTTGAAAAATTGTTATTTTTTTTTGAAATTTGCACATAGACGTATAATATAATTTTGAACAACTTTTCTCTTAGGCATTTTTCAATATCTTGTCATCTAACCTTGCTTTTAAATATTTAAGGAATATTTTTTAAATTTGCCGCCATGATAGTGGTCACATGACATTTGTCAAAGTGTTTTTTTTGTTATTCGATATGCTGAATTCATTTGCCAAAAATTTTTTTAGATATCTCAATTACAAAAATTTTTCCCATTTGATGCAAACCCTTTGCCGGTCACTGTATAATATACTATTATCTGCTCATGCGCTTAGTGGCTGCAACACCACTTTTGTCTTTTTAGGCAAAGGAAAATCACAGACCGTAAACTTAATAAATATACGAAAGGATTTACAAGAAGTTGTCGCCGTATTCAATAATCCTTCATCAGCAAAAAAAGGCATTGCAAGAGCTGGAGAAAAATTTATGTTTACTTTATATAAAGCACTCCAACCTACATCTGCTGCAGTAACACAACATTCATACCGAGTTTTTTTATCAAATTCATTTGTGGAAACAAATAAATTTGGGAGCAACTGAATGGAGTTGGAGAAAAACTAACAACATTCTAATGCCAGTGCTCACGACTCAAGCGCCAACTCCAACCTAAATCCTGTAGCTCATATCTTTGCGGTTGTAAAAAAGGCTGTGAAAGCAATGTAGCTGTGTAAAGGTTGGCTTGCGCTGCTCTACAATGTGTTCTAATTGTCATGGGTAGAGTTGTGTGTATTCCATCGACGAAGACTATTTTGCAGAGGCAAGTGATTAAATATTTCATTAGTGGAATAGACCTCCAAGGGAAACCACTTTAAAAAAACACTGAGAGCTCTACCTCAAAGCTGGTGTAGAAACGTGCTCAAAGTTTAGAATGCGCAGGTATAAAAATTATCATATTACCACTAATATATTCTCAAAAATATTGTATCTAATATGGATCTTGTATAGAATTGTAGACAATTTTTGCTCACGCTAATATTTTTCAAGATAATCGACTCAAAAGCGGCACAAGGCTCATTTTTGCGTTTGCGCTTAAAACTATGCTTATTTTCAAAAGTCATTTATGAGCGTTTCTTTTCCCTCTTTACTCCGTTCTTATTTTACTGCACTCATTTGAACATTCTATATTTTCCCACCCATCCCTCACATTCTACACCTCCAATCTTCGTCCTTCCACCAGTACTTGTTTTCGTTTTCCTCAATCTCAACTCTGAATATTGAGATTAATCTCTTATCTATCAATCCCATTTTTTTGGTTGTGTACTTTGGTTTTCCTTCTGCTATTAACTGTTCATACTTTGCGTTATATTTTCCTTTTTTGCTCTTCTTTCTTTAACCTGTGTATCCATATCTCTCCGTACTATTTCTTCGTCCATACTTCTTCCTCCATCTCTTATTTTCTTTATTTCCTCTCTTGCATATCCTCCTCTTTCATAATATCTTTGTCTCCCACCTTCACCGAATTTTATTACTCATACAATATCTTATTTTCTTTCTTGCTTTTCATCTTTTCTTTATACCTTATTGCCCTTTTTCCTGTCTGTATTCTTATTTTTTCCAGTTTCAGTTCTTCTTCTACTATATAATCTGGTGTTTCCTTCTCTAATCCTAGTGTCCACTTCCAATACTTTTTTGTATTTTTTTCAGTTTCTCCCACTCTCTCCATCTCGACACATTCGCTCCATACATCAACACACTTAATATCCACTTTCTTTTACCTAGGTCTTTCCCAAATACTATTTCTCTTATACCCCATGCTTTATAATTTTATTTCCCTTCTGCTCTAATTCCTTAATCTGTTCGTCATCCTTATTTTCGTACCTCACCGTATATCCTAGATATTTATACTTGTCCACCATTTTTATTTATTCTTCTCTTCACTTCCGTTCCCATCTCTTTGTTCTACCTTTATTCTTCTTAAATTCGATAATTTTTGTGTTTTCTACAATTACTTCTAATTTCTTTTTTTAAAAGTATTTATTCATCACCTTTTCATTTCATTCATCTCCTCCTTTGTTTTTGCTAATGCCGCCATGTCATATGCGTAGGCTAAATCTCTGTCTTAATCTTTTTATATCCAAAACTCTCTTCCTTTTGCACCTTGTTTCTGTATATATTTCTTTATCGCGTCTATTAAATCTTCGTTTATATCGGCTTCTTCCATGTTTTTCCGCAACAATTCCCTTTCTACCTTATCAAAAGCTGACCTTAAATCTACAAATATTGCCAATATATATATATATATATATATATATATTAGCAACTTGCCGACAGGTATGTAAAGCAGTTACATAGTCGACTCTTCAATAATTATAGCCAACCTAACAGTTGGCAAGTATAAAAATTTCGAATCGCCTGCAGTAAAGTACGCAAGAGGTTGTACAATAGCAAACAAACACTGAGAATCACCCGACAGCTGTTTCGTCCTTTTGGGACTCATCGGGAGTGAGAGAACTCGAGTGTAAGTTCACTATTGTACAAACGCGCGCTGTCGACTATATGCCCTACTGAGGGATCACAATATTTAAATGATAAGTTTTTCGACATCTAGTGTCGACTCGTGAAAGCGTTCACGTACGAAAATGTTAGCAACTTTGCCGACAGGTATGTAAAGCAGTTACATAGTCGACTCTTCAATAATTATAGCCAACCTAACAGTTGGCAAGTATAAAAATTTCGAATCGCCTGCACTCGAGTTCTCTCACTCTCGATGGAGTCCCAAAGGACGAAACAGCTGTCGGGTGATTCTCAGTGTTTGTTTGCTATTGTACAACCTCTTGCGTACTTAGCAGGCGATTCGAAATTTTTATACTTGCCAACTGTTAGGTTGACTATATTATTGAAGAGTCGACTATGTAACTGCTTTACATACCTGTCGGCAAAGTTGCTAACATTTTCGTACGTGAACGCTTTCACGAGTCGACACTAGATGTCGAAAAACTTATCATTTATATATATATATATAAATCCATAAATATTGCCAATATATATATATATATATATATTAGCAACTTTGCCGACAGGTATGTAAAGCAGTTACATAGTCGATTCTTTAACAATTATAGCCAACCTAACAGTTGGCAAGTATAAAAATTTCGAATCGCCTGCAGTAAAGTACGCAAGAGGTTGTACAATAGCAAACAAACACTGAGAATCACCCGACAGCTGTTTCGTCCTTTGGGACTCATCGGGAGTGAGAGAACTCGAGTGTAAGTTCACTATTGTACAAACGCGCGCTGTCGATTATATGCCCTACTGGAGGGATCACAATATTTAAATGATAAGTTTTTCGACATCTAGTGTCGACTCGTGAAAGCGTTCACGTACGAAAATGTTAGCAACTTTGCCGACAGGTATGTAAAGCAGTTACATAGTCGATTCTTTAATTATAGCCAACCTAACAGTTGGCAAGTATAAAATTTCGAATCGCCTGCAGTAAAGTACGTAAGAGGTTGTACAATAGCAAACAAACACTGAGAATCACCCGACAGCTGTTTCGTCCTTTGGGACTCATCGGGAGTGAGAGAACTCGAGTGTAAGTTCACTATTGTACAAACGCGCGCTGTCGGGTGATTCTCAGTGTTTGTTTGCTATTGTACAACCTCTTGCGTACTTTACTGCAGGCGATTCGAAATTTTATACTTGCCAACTGTTAGGTTGGCTATAATTATTAAAGAATCGACTATGTAACTGCTTTACATACCTGTCGGCAAAGTATGCTATATATATATATATATATATATATATATATTGTCTATTGTTCCTCTTCTTCTCCTAAAACCCATTTGCCAATCCGGTAACAATTTCTTTTCTTCTGGCCGTTTATTATATTATTAATATATAATAATTTTTGTAAAAAATTTAAAGGAGAATTTAAAAAGTCCTATAACTTTTCTCGTCCGAGATACGGTTTACGTGCAAAACGCAAAAATCGTCGTGAGGTCACGTTTGAAGGTTGTTTTTTTGAGGAAAAGGAGATAAAGCTCCCCCCGGGAGGTGAAAACTCTTCAGATCTGTATTCGGGTTCCTACTGGAATTTTATAACCAAAATTTCAAAATTTTATAATTTTTTCCTTCTATTTATCGTTATTTCATCTAAATTACCTACACTATACCTGTCATTTTACAGGATACTTAACAGATAAAATATCGGCCTTTACATAATCCTGGCTTTTAAGGCCCTGATTATAGAATCATGAAATAAAACTTTATTTATTTATACATAATACTTTACAAACGTGGGATTAAATATCTAAAGTGAATATTATTGTTAAAAAAAAAGTTTTTAGAGATTAGAGAAGCAACTGTTACAACTAATAGATATCATTCATTGTGTTCTTATGATCAAAATTGAGGGGCACACTGAGCATCTTTTTCTTTTAATCATTGCACTTTGTTTGAGCGGCTGCCTGGCCAGAGATATCAATAAATCTCCTCATACACTCCTGGACACAACGCCGTAAGTTAGGGTTAGTAGATCTTCTCTGTATATGTGGTATCATTAGTTCCTTCGCTAAATCTTTAAAAAATATTCTGCGTTTGTGAGTCACTCCTATATTGTAGTTTGGATGTTATTTCGTAAAGACTACATGTGCATTGAGTGCTGCAACATAAATAATTGTAACGGATGTTGTTTACAAAATAACAAAAAGAAGCGACGACTTTAGCGGAAGGACCTAGAAAAAAAAACTAAAGAGAATTCGGCTCGATGTAGCTCACTAAATTCGTGGAGGATAAGAATATTTATAGTAGTTAGAACAGCAGCGTCCGGCTTTGTCGGAGAGTTGCGTAGATCCCTGAATAACTATAAAAAATTAGACTGCTGATCTAACAAGGCACCACCTGCTGGATTAAGAAAGAAATAAAACCGACCAAAAGGAGATCAACAGGTTTTACTTAAAATCTAATATGCTAAATCAAACACAAACCAGAGAGAGAGAAATAGAGAGAGAATTCAGTTCAACAAACAAATCTTAAAATGTTAAGAGAATGCGACTGTTTCGTATAGTTATGTGCGTTAGCAGCAGTCTGGCTTACAATAAATAAGACTCGCAATTAATGTGTCGAATTTCAGGTAAGCTTTAGTTACGCTCAAGTTAAAATTATCAGTCAAATTGAGAATTGGCAGCTATTAAAGCTCTGCGTACACATATCACTTACACACGGAGATTTACGCTAAATCTAAACTAGAATGAAAGGGTAAGTACCTCTCGCAAACCCAAAAGGCCTTTTGTGTCCGCGACAACCGATCTAAATAAAACGCCCCAGCCCTTATTGAGCTCATTAAAAACAAAAATCCGGTTAAGAAGTGTACACCGATAAAAGTTACTTAAATATTAGCTATCGAGCTGTACTTATAATAATAATAATAATAATAGTGCATATGTTAAATACAATTTAATAACAATAATAATTAACAATAATAATAATAATAACATTTAACAATACGTTAAATAAACAAACAAAAACAAGAAAAAGAGAAAGAAAACTATTAAAAATATAGAACAAACAGAACATATTATAAATAACTAGAATATATCAAGATCAGCAACATTACTTAAGCTATTATATAGCCTACAAAAATATATTATAGGAATGTTGTTACGGTTTATTTGTAATCAATAAAGTAAGGTATCGCAGTGTTAGATAACCCCACACGGCAGCTCTTAATTAGTCGGAAGTGGTCGTGGGTGTATTGAAATTCGTTCACAACAAGGCATCTACCCTGCTCTGAAAATTTATAAGGCGCCGCCTACGATTCTGTAAGAAAAATATCTAGAGCCACTAGGTACTCGTAGATCAAAAAATAAATATACCGTAGGTGTACAGAAATCAATATATTGTGTTAGCGACTAGAGTTCGACCTACATATCAAGACACACATAACAATACCAACATCAAATAAAATCAATAGCATATATCTAACTAACTCCCAGATACGATTCATGCACGAGAGCGAGTTAACAAAAAGGTATATGACGTTGAGGCATAAGCGTCCCCAAATAAATTAGTTGAATTGAACGTCACGAACCCTGTTGAATCCCTTCACATAAGTCGCACAAAAAACCATAATTCAAAAGGTACTTAATGCTAATGACGACGGGTACCGGAACGTAGCCGATTATTTAAATTGAATTAGTTCAACACGCACATAAATGATTGTACTGAAAGGATCCTTCAAGATCACATTATAATCATAAATAGACGCAACAAAGATACGGTGTTAAACTTTCAACCACGATACAAATACATAACGCGATAAAATTAATTAATTAATGACATGCATAAATAAATAACTTAGCTCGTGTAACCAGGAGTCTTCCGGGTTTGACAGTTAGTCGCTCGAGATAACAGCTCTCGTATCCAAATCCAATATCTGAGTATCCACAAAGAAAAGAAATTAAAATTGCCTCCACTGATAACAGTTGCTAGACTGCACCAATGAGTAGGTAACCGGCTTATCTTGAGTGGTGGCCTTGAACCAATGATGGCCTTGTGGGAAGCTTTCCCAGGAAAGTCTAGTAAATTTTGTAATTAGTTTACTAAAGTTGCCAGTCAATTCCTCATTCGATATTCAGCGACAAATTACCACGGAGTACGTCGAACGAACGTCTAAAACGACAGCAAACACCAAAACGAAAACAAGAAGAGAAAAAAAGGGCGCCTAGAATTAATAGAACCCGTAAGAACAAATATTTCACTAAAACAAAGGAAGGTAGAAGAAAGAAAGCTACTTACACTAGAATCGTAACCAAAGGTTTATTCCCTAATTAGAATGGGACGAATTTACTGTACTCGCCATTTATTAAACACGTGTCCAATGGTTCAGTTTTTCATCATTTTTGCGAACTACCGAGACGTCAGTTTTAGGGTACACGGATGCCAACTAAACAGCCAACTCCAAACAAGTAAATCCCCAAAACGACGCAAAATAAAATCGCACACTCAGACGCGTTACCGTAAACACAGCGTAGAGAGAGAATTTTTTAATAAACCAATTATTTATGGAAAAATCCCGTCACAATGTGAGTGACAAAACTTAGTTTATTATTCATAAAGACACCTAGATCCTTAATCTGACAACAGTTCTCTAGCACATGACCTCTAATATTATATTGAAACTAAATGACATTAGACTTCCTGCAAAATGAAATAGTTTTACACTTACTAATGTTAAAATCTAGTAAACTTTTGTTACATCAATCAATAAACTTATCTAGAGAAGTTTGTAAGTCAAAACAATCTGAGTAATTAGTTATAACCTTAGCAATTTTTAGGTCGTCCGCATATACAAAAATATCACAGTCAAGGTATTGTACGACACTATTATAAAATATAATAAACAATAATGAACCCAGAACAGAACCCTGGGCAACACCAGAATTAACGTTAAACATCTTTGATCAGAAGCTCTTACATTCTACAAACTGTAAACGATTAGACAGAATTTGATACAAAAGTTGTAAATTCGCAAAGATTTGAGACGGTAGATCGACCCTTGATGAAACCATGTTGTCTTATCTTATTTTGTGAGTCACGGTTACTAACAAAAGGAGAGACAAAAAAATTTATTTTTTGAATATTTTCTACCGCTGCTAGCTTAGAAAAAATATTTTCTGATTGTTCCCACATTTGTACCCCTTTTTCCACCCATAACAATAACAATTGTAGTATTTAAGGTAAATTTCTGAGAAAGAATTGCACCTAAACTCTTTCCTATTTTGTCACTGTACAATACAATTGATTTTGCTTGGGATTGACTTAGCAGGTTGCTGAAACCTTCAGATATTTGATATTGACAGTTCGTCCTTCTTGCTAACACGAGTATGCTTAAAATCGCATTCAGTCAAGAGTGGGTGGCATAAATTATCAGTATTTGGTGAAGATAATTCTGAGTCTTCTAATCTCTCTTTACTTGATTCAGTGGTCAATAATTCCTCGTAAAGTGCGCTTGTCTTTAAGCTCTGAATCTCACTGTGAGCATCTTTGAAGAGATGATAATTGTTCAATTATTTTTGTTAAAACAACATCGCATTCGGCAATATGTCCGTTTCGGCGGATTTATTGTTCAACGCTTGCGCTTCTATGACGTCAAACGAACTTGCCTCTGCAATCAAAGGGTTGCAGAAGTTACTACAAAGAACCCTTAATGACGATAAACCTAATAATACACCCGCAAGTACTTCCGGAGTAGCCGCCCTTGCCCTAACCGACGACGATACCACCAATGCAGCCAACGAGGAATTTTAACCAGCAAGAAAAAAGAAAAAGACCCGGGGATAGAAGCCAAAGACTGCCAGCCGCATGGACGTCGATGCAGCCACTTTAAATGAAGAATCCGAAAACGACCACCCCAACCCCCCTTCCTAAGTTTTAAGTAGCGATAACCCTACCGTAAACCCACCACCTCAAGCTTTCCAAGTTTCTAGTAACGATAACCTTACCCAAAACCCACCTTCACAAACATCAAAAGTTTCTAGTAACGATAACCCTACCTAAAATCTACTATCGCAAACATCCCTACCTACCTCAACTTAATACTAAATCCACCTCAAATAAACGCATCCCGGCCATTGTCTTTCCAGACAAATCCAAATGGCCAACCACCGTTTCCCTTCGATTCACACAAAATCCGTTTTACTAATGCCGTCACCGTCTCGGAAGGCATTAAAATAACACCTACCACCACTCCCGACTATTGCGCCATGATTTACCTCTTGGACAAATATAATTTACCTAAACATACCTATTCTTTACTCAGTAAAACTCTCTTTAAAGTTGTTTTCCGAGGAATCCCCGAAACCACCCTAACCGACCAGATTAAAGCCGAACTAGAATCACGTAACTACACCTCATCCAAAGTTATCCAGCTCTTCAAGCGAAACAGATCCCCGATGCCGTTATTCCTAGTTCTCATTCCGAGAGAACAAAAATAAATTTACAATTTCACCCACTGCTGCAGAGTAGCAATCCTTGTCGAACCCCTACATCCGAACGTAAATCCCACCAATGTTATAGATGCCAACTCCACGGTCATTCCCAAATGCACCGCTTCTATCTGCTGTGTTAAATGCAGCTAACCCCACCCATCCCACGAATGTACCAAAACCCGTGACCAACCCGCTAAATGCGCCAACTGTGGTGGACCACATACGGCAAATTACAACGGATGCCTAGCTTCTGTTAAATCCCAACAGACCAGGTCCTCTAAAACCTCCGCTTGGTCCGCACCAACGTTAACTTCCTCTACCCTATTCCCCGCTTTACATACAAAAACCCGCACCCTTCACCAACAAACCGCAACAATCTTTTGCACCACCAACAATCAAACCCCAAACAACCTACGTCCCACCTTAAAACAAACAAGTCCGTATTGCCGAAGTCCTAGGAAACATGCTTTCAATCTTCAGCCAATCAAATCCTACAGAAGGAGCCACCAAATCCTTCCTTGAAAACACCCACCAATTACTTTCTTTAACCTTCTAAAAACCAACATGGCAGTACAACCTACCATCCCTTCCCACCTCACCGTATCCTTCTGGAATTGTAACGGTCTTTGTTACAAAACCACCAAACTTGAAGAATTTCTCAGAGATCACAACGTCGATCTCATCCTTCTCTCTGAAACCCACCTTAACCCATGTCACAAAGTTAAAATTCCAAATTACAACTTTTTCCGCATTACCTCGCTTCCAATCCTTCCTTGGACCATATCAAAACTACCTCAATCATCGTAGAAACGACCTCCGGTAAGATCAAAAGGATTGCATCCTATAAACCACCCAAGTCTCTTTTAACCAACAATGAACTAGACAAACTCTTTCCTGATCACAATCCCACCATCACCGCAGGCGATTTCAATTGCAAACACCTGTCCTGGAATAGCCGCATCCACAATTTCAACGGACGAATCTTATCCGCATACCTAGATGCACATCCGCAATTATCCGCACTCGCCCCTAACTAACCAATCAACTTCCGACCCAATACTAGACATCGCAATTACCCAAAACATCCCTTTAATTCCAACAATTTACGCTCTTTCCGAACTCAGTTCCGACCATAATCCAGTTATCCTGCACCTCGGACCTATATCTCACGAACCACCTTTAGAAACCCGCCAAATCACCCAGCTCATAACAAACCAAATTAATCCCATTCCTGTTATAAACACCCATCATGACACCTAGCCACCGCCTCTCTCCAAAATTTCACACAAACAATTCACCACTACAACTACCACTCCTAGACCCACCACCCTACCGCCTCCCTAAAAACCCTTATTCGACTTAAGAACCATGCCAAACGCACCTACTTACGCACCCTAAGCCCTCACGACAAACAAATCCTTAACCGACTACAACTCCAAGTCCGCACCGAAATTCAAACTATCCGCAACGAATTCTGGACCGCCAAACTAGAATCCTTAAACCAAGACAACCACTCCCTATGGCGTATGCAAAAAATCCTCCGCAACGCCAACCAATCTCCAGAACACCCAATCTACTCGACCGGCGGCCTCGTCTTCTCTCTCGAGAAAAAAAGGCCAAATTCCACGCCGACAACCTAGAACTCCAATGCAGCCCAAACTACCAAATAGCCGATCTCAATCACGTTTCCCGTATCAAATCTATAGTATCCCGATTCTTACTAAACAACCGCGACCACGATACAATCACGCCTACATCTCCCAACGAAATTCGCCAAATCATACGTTCCGGTCCCGATCAAATTACGAACTTTATGATCCAACACCTCCCACGTAAACCTATAGCATTCCTAACCGCTATCATCAATTACATACTAAGAGTAGGCTACTTCCCCGATGACTGGAAGACGTCATAATGATCCCGAAACCTTTAAAAGACCCTAAATTTCCGCAAAACCACCGCCCGATTAGTTTACTTCCCGCACTTTCAAAAATCGCTGAAAGAATTATCCTACACAGGCTTAACCTGGACATCTCTCGTTTAAAAATCCTACCCGACAATCAATTTGGTTTTAGACCGAACCACTCAAGATTAATCCGCATAATCCACTCATTTCTGGCACACCTCCGTATCCAAATCAAGCTAAACAACGTCAAATCCTCAGTCCGCTACCTCACCGCCGGAGTCCCGCAAGGCTCCGTCCTTTTACCTACGTTATTTAATATCTACACCCACGACATTCCAAAAACTCCACGTACCGAACTAGCCTTGTACACCGACGACACCGCCATTTTAACACAATCCTGGTAATCCAAACACCTAACCCAATACCTACAATCCGCACGCGACGCCCTAGAACCCTGGTTTACTGACTGGCTTATTTCCGTTAACGCGGAAAAAAGTGCCGCAGTAATCTTTTTCCGCAAACTCAAGCACCGACCCGACGGCCAACTAACCATCCTCGATACTCCCATTCCATGGACCAAATCCACTAAATACTTTGGCGTTATCCAAGATAACCGCCTCACCTTTGCATCACACATCTAATCGGCCTCTAACAAAGGCCGTGGCTCCCTAAAGTCGCTAGCTCTTCTGTTATGGCGTAAAAATTCCTTATCACCGAAAAACAAACTTCTCCTCTACAAATCCATCATAAATCCCATCATGCTCTATGCGTCTCCCGTCTGGAGTCACGCCGCCGACACCCACATCCAAAAACTTCAAACAATCTAAAACAAAGCCCTCCGTCTTACCTTTAACGCTTCTGGTACATCCAAAACGACGACCTACATCACGACGCCAATCTACCCACTATCCTAGCACAACTCCGCCACCGCACTGTATTCCATATCACGAAAAACCAAACCCACCCCAATCCGCTTATCCGCAAAACCACCGATTACGACGTATCCAATGCCTTCAAAATCAAACGCCCTAAAACCGCTTTCCCCGACGCCCTTTAAAATTTTCTCACCCCTTCAAGACTAACACAAATAATATTAAAAATTTCTGTTGCAGATTACATCCCTCTAGACGACGGGGTACAAGGACATTTCTGGCCCATCAATCACGACAAGATAAGATAAGATCTACTCCTCTCGATTAGCTTCCTGTTGTTTGTAATATTACTCCATCGAACATTCGACGAAAAGTTGCTTTAAAACGAAAATGGGATAAATGCCAACTTAACAAAAACTTACTAATTTGGAATTACATTGACAACCCTCCTGCTAACAGACTTAAATCTCGAACTCCTATATAGTTGCAAGACTACTTAATTACGGCTTTTTCTGAAGTTGAAGAGTGGAAAAAATTGTGGTCTGGAGTTGATGTTTTTACCATTGATGATCTAACAATAGAAGTTCCGGGCTTTGATCAAATAAGAAAAATTGATCAAAAGTAAATCGCATAAGAACAGGCCATTCAACATGCAACTCTACGAGGATATATTGAAAAATTCTTAGCCTACTATAGAACCAGACAAAATTTCAATGTCAAAATATTTTATTACTCAACACATTCTCCTCTTAATTGGATACATTTATTACAGCAAACCTGCAACGTGTCTACACTTTCAAAAAAAATGTTTCTTCTTGCTCTGCAAACTAGACCTCCACAGCTTCTATTACATCCTTGTTGGAAGAAAATGTACGACCTTTTTTTCAGTTTAGGAAAGAGGTGATAGTCGGACGGAGCCAAAGCGGGTGAATAAGAGGGTTTTCTAGTAATTCAAACCCTAAATCACGAATTTTTGCATGTCAACATGAGATTTGGGTGCAGGGGCGTTGTCCTGCAAAAACAAAACACCTTTGGATAGCTTTCCGCGTCTTTTCTTTTTAATATTTTCCCGTAGAGTGGTTAGTGATGTCAAATAGTAATCTCCAGTTATTGTTCTACCCTTATCCAAAAAATCAATCATGATTACTCCAAAAAAAAAATGGACAAGGAAGAAGATTATTAGAGCTATGTGAAGAAAGAGGTTGGATAATTATGAACGGAAATATGGAAGAGGGTGGAAAAGGAGAATATACATACATAAGTGAAAGGGGGCAGTCTGTAATCGACTATGTATTATTAAATGAAAAATGTAAGGAGGACGTGGAATTGCTAAAAATAGGAGATGAAGTGGAATCAGACCACCAACCATTGGAAGTGATCATGTTGGAAGAGGAAGAAGAGAATCAAGATGAAAAATAAAGAATGGGGAGAAAAGAAAATATGGACAGAAGAGACAGTAAAAAATATAAAGAGAAAATGGAAGAAGAAATGGAAATATCAGGAGAGATGGAAGAAGATATTGAGAGAATACTAATAAAAATGAAGGAGGCGACGGAAAAGAGAAAGTACAGAAAAATAAAAAAGAATTAGGAAACAAGAAAGAATGGTGGAACAAAGAGTGTGATAAGGGGAAAAGAGAAGTGAGGAAAGGAAGACGAAATTGGAAAACAGGAAAGATAGAGATAGAACAATACAAAAGTAAAAGCAAATTTCAAAGAAATATGTGAAAGAATAAAGAAGGAATATAAAACACAGATGGGGAAAAGGATAGAACAAATAAAAATGAGGGACAAGCATGGGAATTTATTAACCAAAGAAGGGGGAAACAAAAAGGATGGAAATAAAAATAGAAGGAAACGAATGGGAAGAATACTGCAAGAAAATGTTAAAAGGAACGGAAGAAAAGTAACAAGCAAAGAGATGGAGAGGACAAAAATAAGGCATAGAGAAGGCGGGATAGAAAAAGAGGAGATGGAGAGAGCAATAGAAAAGTGAAAATAGGGAAAGCAGAAGGGACGGATGGAACGCAAGGAGAACAATGGAAATACACTGGAGAAAAATGAGAGAACAGCTAAGAAGGATATACGAAAGAATATGGAAAGGAGAAGGAATACCCGAAAATGGAAGGAGGCAATAATATGCCCAATATACAAAGGAGGGGATACAAAACAAGTGAAAAATTACAGAGGGATAAACCTAACGAATGTGGGATACAAGATATATGCTGAAATTATAAGAGCAAGATTAGAAAACAATTAGACGAGAAGAAAATTATCCCAGACTGGCAAAACGGATTTCGAAAAGGAAGAGGGACGATAGATAATATTTACATACTAAAACACCTAGTTAATCAAGAAATAGAAAAGAAAAGAGGAAAGGTATTTGCTATATTTTTGGACATTAAGGCAGCGTTCGACAACGTGGAAAGGGAACGATTATGGAAAATTATGGGAGAAGTGGGGATAGACAAGGATGTGAAAGAATCAATAGAGGAAATATATGAGGAGACAAAATGTAGAACGAGAGTGGGAATGAAATTGGGAAGAGAGTTTTGGACGGAAAGAGGGCTAAAGCAGGGATGTCCATTAAGCCCTAGCCTATTTTCAATATATATTAGAGATTTAGAAGAAGAAATGAAGAAAAATCAGGTAGGAGGAATTGTAATTGGAAGAAAAAGGTATGGGTGCTGGCGTATGCGGACGATATTGTCGCATTAGCGTCAAAGGAAGAAGAGATGAGAGGGGTGATTAAAGTTTTGAAAAGCTACCTGGAGAAAAAAATTAGAAGCAAATGTTGAGAAAACGAAAATAATAGAATTTAAGAAGAGAAAAGGAAGACCAAAGGAAAATAAATGGTGGTGGGGGGAGGAAGAGATAGAGAGAGTAGATAAGTATAGATATTTAGGGTACACTATCAGATATGACAATAAGGATGGGGATCACATAAAAGTGTTGAGACAGAAAGGAAATAAAATAGTCGGGCAAGTATGGGGGATAGGAGAAAAACATTTGGAAAGGATGTAAGAAAAAGAATATGGATTTTTGAGAGGCTAGTAAGAAGTGTGATGTTGTATGGGGCGGAGATTTGGGGATGGAAGGAATGGGATGAACTGGAGAAGATTCAGGAAAATATGGTAAGTGGACGTTAGGACTTGAGAAAGAGACACCGGGTTATATAGTCGAAGAAGAACTAAAACTAGAAAAAATAAGGATACAAACAGGAAAGAGAGCTTTAAGGTATGAAGAAAAAATGGTGAACAGAAAAGATAACGAGATACTCTTTGAATGCTGGAAAGAAGTGGATGGGCAGAAAAGGCGATATGGAGAAGAAGAAAGAAGAAAATATTATGAACGATGCGGGTATGCGAGAGAAGAGATCAAGAGGTTAAGACAAGAAGGAAGGCTTATGGAGGAGGAGATAATAGCAAGGGATAAGGACGTACAAATACAAGAAAGAAGAGTAAGAATAAAAGACGGTAAATATAACGAGAAGTATAGACAAATTACAACAGAAGAAGTGCCGAAGTACATTACAGACGGTAGAAGCCTAAAGGAAAAAGAATTATAGCAAGATTTAGAGCCGGTAATGAAGAGTATGGAAACAAGTATTGGAGGGGTGAGGAGGAGAGAATGTGCAGGCTGTGTGGAGAGGAATGGGAGGATATAACACACATGAAAGACGGTGTGCAGAGCTGAGACGTGAGGAAACAGAATGGAAGACGCTGCTAGGGGAGAAGGGAGAGGGGATACAATGGATGAGGGAACTGTTGGAGAGAAGGAAATGGATAGATGATAGGAAAAAGAAATTTGAAGTTAAGTTGATTTGTAAATAAAATAAAATACCGATTCTTTTGTTATTTAAAAAAACAAAATAAATATATTGATTGATTGATTACTCCATGGCAATCCCAAAAAACTAAAGCAAGAACTTTTCCAGCAGATTTTTGGACACGAAACTTCTTAGGTCTTGGAGAACCAGAGTGTCGCCATTCCATCGATTGTTGATTTGTTTCTGGATCGTAGAAATGTACCCAAGTCTCATCCATAGTAACAATTCGGTTTAAGAAGTCTACATCGTTTTCAAATCGAGCAGAGATCGAACGCGATGCTTCTACCCTTGCACGCTTTTGGTCAACATTCAAAAATTTGGGGATCCATTTTGCAGCAATTTTTCTCATGTCTAAATTAACGTGAACCATATGATGAACGCGTTCGTATGAAATATTTAGTGCTTCAGATATCCGTTTTAGTCCAATTCGACGGTCTGATAAAATCATGTCATGAACTGCATCAATATTTTCGGGGACTGACACAGAAACTGGCCTTCCCGATCGGTCATCATCTTCAATGGAAAATTTACCTCTTTTGAAGCTTGCATTCCAATTTTTGACGGTGGCATACGAAGGACATTGATCACCAAGGGTATTAAGCATATCTTCGTAAATCTGCTTACGTCTTAACCATTTTAAATACAGGTACTTCATGATGGCTCGATACTCCAATTTTTCGATTTTCACAATTTCGGTAGACATCTTTTTTCATTTAATTTATTGAGTGACTCTGGTTTACTTTTTTGACGTCAAACTTTACACTGACACTTCTAATAAGTTATTGTTTGTTGCTATGGTAACGCAATATTTAGTTTATGCGAGGAACTGGTCTAGGCTAACTAGATATCAATAATCCTCGTATGTTGTTTAAATGGGGTGCGATTTCTAATCCAAATTGTGACTGTGGAAACAAACCGGAGATCGTTACACATATTGTATTGTCAATTAACGAAGTTTAAAGGAGGGTTTCTAAACATTCACTATTAAACGAATGCAGCTATATTATGGCTTACGAATCTGAAGGACATTTGAAATTCAGCAATATTTTGTATTCTTGTCCTGATTATCTGTTTTCCCATTATTTTGTTTTGGTATTTCTTTAACCTACAATTTTTTTCTGTCATTGTCGTGACTGGCGCTTGGACCAGTCCATTATATGTCGTCATGCAATGGATGTGCTGTTATATTTTATGTTCTAATTTACCTTCTATAATGTTTACACACTTAATTATTATTATTACATATGAATAATGGCATGTTTAGGTTTTAGTGGTTTTCCTAAACCGTGAAGCAAATACTTTGCCAAGACGAACCAATCACGGTTTTGTCACCACACTATACAGGTTTATACTGATCTTCTGGGACATAACACTTACGTCACAATACAATATTTAAAATGTACCATACTAATAAATAAATAAAATTCAGCCTTATCACTCACTATATTCACGTTTGAAAATAAACACAATGGCCACGTAAAATGGGTAAATAATTAATTACAACAATAACCATAACACTTGTCCGAACGATCAAGCAGTCTTTATAACACAATTATACTAAACTAGATTAAAAGCCGGTCTACAGATCGGCGGACGACTTGATTGAGAACCCATATAGCATATAGAAAGTATGACGTAATTAATTAATACAAATTTCCTGAAGGGATGCAATTTACTTAAAATGAATTTTTGAAAAAAATTTGTCATGCCTATTTGAAACCGTCTTGGTCAGCCCGTCATTTTAAGGTATCACTCGATGTGTAATCGTATTTAAAAAACAGGCGCCTCCCCAGGTCCCCATGAGTGGGGAAAAGTGTTTTTTTGATAGACGTCTTTTGGCCCGGGGGCATGCCCAAGAAATCTAGCTATCAAAACTTGAGGTCAAGCACACCCCCACGGTGTGTATAGAAGGAGAACGCCAGAGAATTAACTCAATTATTAATATAAATAGTTTTTGATTAAATTAAATTTAAACTTAAAAGTTTAAAGCGAAATGAAACACGTCCGCGTTGTGTTGTTGTTCTAGTAAAGATAGATTGATGTAGCACACCACAAAAATGCTCCAATTTATTTATAACAGTGTAAATGCTAGCTTAAACCGATATCGCTACGAAATCTCGATACATAACAATTCTTAAATAATTGAAGTATGTATTTAAATTGTGAAATATTAAAAATGCTTTTGTACAGCGCGTAATAATATCGGTTAAATTTAATATCGTAGCGAAATTTCGATGCATTATTATAAAATTTATATAAATTTTGTAGTATTAAAATGCTAACTGTATTCGAAGTTTTAGCAAAATCTCGATATATGACAATTATTAAGATACGTAACTATACCACATATTAAATCCGATATTGTAACGGAACCTCGCTGCTAAATAGCAGTGGCGGCTTGTGGTCAATCATACTGGGAGGTCAAAATTAATCTAAAAAATAGACATACTTAAAAAATATAAATAACTCAAATGCACCGCAAAATTTTATACAATCTACAATTCTGTTCAAAATATAGCGATTTTTCGAAACATTCTCATTAAAATCTCTAAGGGATTTTCTGTAAGCATTGTCTAGCTGTGTACGAATATCAACATCTCCTACGGTTGCAAAATTTACCGAGCATTTCATGTGTTCTGCAGACGAAGCATGTTTTTTTATTTCCTCTTTAAATGTTTTAAATCTCTTACACCGGATTTGCACTATAGCGAGTCTGACGAGTCTTTAGAAAATAATAAACAAACAAAACAGTAAAATACATTTGATACTTTACAACCACATATCCAGTTAGCTAAATCGTACATTACCTTGCGATAATTTCGATGAACATCTTTATTTTTGTCTTTGCTAGTTTGTCGTAAACTTAGTTCTGGCAAAGGACGACCATTTGCCTTGAACTCAACTAATTTTGTAAAATTAAGTTTGTTAGCACTTTTTAGTTGTTTAATTTTCTGCATTACCGACATTTTCTATTATAGCGCATGCACACGCGAATCAAAAATAGTATTTTTACAAAACAACACAACAACAGTAAAACCTATCAATATAAATTCTTAAATTGATTTAAAACACGCGAAAATCGAATCAAAAATCGAACGTAGTTGTACACCCTATACGAAGTCAACGTAAACTGCGGAATCCGGCTCATGACCCAAAGTTGATTATTGTTTCGGACGTTCGCATTTATTCGGGCGCTGCACGTTTTTCGAGTTTTTCCGGGTAGATCTAATTCAATGAGGACAATTCGCACCGCCAGCCCAAGGTTGAAGAGGATGAATTACGAACGACGGCCGATAAATTTTAAGTTATTGTACTTGCGACTTAATTACCTATTTTAATAAAACACGTAATAATGAATATTTTTATTTTTGGGAGGTCATTGACCAAATGACCATATGGACAAACCGCCACTGCTAAATAGCAAAGCGCAAATCATTTTTGTTTTATTATTTTTATTTAACTCTTCGCGTGATTAAAATACATATGGTAATAAAAATGCCAGTCCATGCTGATATCGTAGCAAAACCTTGCCATATAACGGGCCCCGAGCTATTACGACTGTTTTGTAAGATGTTACGTAGAGTTTCTGATGGCAACGTCAGAGGTAGAACGTAAGCCAAAAGTTTTAGCGCAGGAACCATGCCTTGAATAGGCCAAATAACTCCACACAATAGCGTCAGCGGAAAGAATGCTCCCAAAGTGACGTAGAAGACGCAGCCAACGCTTTGACAGACGCTGGCAAGAACATAACCAAACCAAAGTCCGCAAAAACACGTGAGTCCAATGAGGAGCACCAAAAGGACGTAGGAGCCTTCAACTGTAATACTAAATGCGTAAGTGATGAAGACGAACAACATGCAGGACGTTCCTAGTGTAAACGTGACGTCTGTGATTACGTGCGAGAAGAGCATTTCGAGAGGCCGAACACCGAGGCTGATGCATCGATCAAAGGTTCCTTCGTCTTTGTCAGTCAACAACGTCAAGGCGCCAACACCGGCCGGTAACAGAAAGATCGTTCTAAAAAATATTAAAATCTAGATCTTACTTCAAACTGCTTACGTCAACAAAACACCAGGAGATGTAAAATCGCTGTGTTCCATCAACACCAATTTTTGTAACGAAGTCTTCCATTGAAAGGGATGCAGCGCTTCGTTGCACTTAATTTTACAAGCATGCAAGTACTCGGTGATGAATTTCGTAAAGCTATCTTGCATCAGCATCTTCAGCAACGCTGAAACAGGCGCGTCTAAACATTAACAAGTGACGAGAACTAGACGAAAGTTTTAACTAACTCGAAGAGTCTCTGTAAACGTCTAGCGTCGATCCAAAAACGTTCGCGTCTGCAGCCTCCTGCCAATTGTTAATGCGCTCTTTCAGTTCTGCACTGTAGTTCGGCTTAATAACTACGGACGCGTACGATTTTCCTTCAAAAACCGAACCAATCGCTGAAGTTTCCGAGTCATATTGCACTAAGTTGATGAATATTCCGTTTAAGTACCTAAAATAAAAAGTTATGACGTTGATTTACATTCATTTTAAATACCTAAGATAGTGACACCCAAGGTTGGTGCTGTTGCAGGAAATTTCATCACAAGGCTCTTGATTTTTTTCATAGTTAACGAACGCTACGTTTAGATTGTGAGGAGCGTGTCCAAAACAGACGAAAAACAGTACACATTGAATAATCGGCACGCCCACTAAGGTAAGCACTAGCCACCAGTTCCGAAAAATCCATACAAAGTTTTTCCAAATCAACGCTTTCCAGTGGGTCGCGTTATTCTCGCTTAAATAATCGCTCACTTTAACTCTTGCAAGATAATCGGTCTCTAAAATAAAGTTGAGAAAAACTGTTCGATCGCTAGACGTTGGCGTCACTAACGCATCCTGCATCTGGCTCAACTTTGTAAACGTCTTTCCAAAGTAGTTGCGTGAAATCGCGTCATAATCGCACTAGGCGAATCTTCGACCATTAATCGACCTTTACGCATAAAACCCACCTAAAACAAATATATCAATCACACCTCTCATCAGCAAAAAGTCGTGACCTACTATATCGGCGTCTTTAACTTCGTCGGAATAATGAGTCGTAAAAATCACGGTAGCTTCGCATTCTCTCGTGAGCTCCTTCAAATACGTCCACATCGTGTCTCTAAAAATAGGATCCAGCCCCACTGTCGGTTCGTCCAGAACCACCAATTCCGGTTCCAACAGCAAAGCGAGCGCGAAAGACGCTAACCTTTGGTTCCCGCGATCTAAAGCGCTTATCTTTTCATTAATGTCGGGCAGCCCCAAAAGCTCGACCAAGAACTGAACCTTAGCTATGACACTCTCCGTGCGCATCCCAATTAGCCAACCATAGTGACGCATTGATTCCCATATCGTCAGCTCTTGATGGAGTGCCAACCGTTGAGGCATAAAACCAATGCGCGGTTTTCTAATTTTTTTGCCGTCGCGCAGCACCCAAAGCTCTCCTGAATCTAATTTTCGTCGTCCGATTATGCAATTCAACAGGGTAGTTTTTCCGCAACCGCTCGAACCTACTAAACCGTATCTGGGCGGGGTTAAAATAAACGAATCGAATCTAAACTTACATCGTTCCCTTAGGTACCGTCATATTTAGATTTCTCAGCACAATACAAGCGTCATTTTTTGTGACGAAAGTCTTGTACGCTTTGCGAAACTTGACGGCGTTGTCGACGTCGGTTTCGATACGACGCGAGTCCGCCGAACGCGTCGTCAAAGTCTTTGTCATTTTGATAAGCAAACGTCGAAGTGGACCAACAAAATGAATAACTTGCGTATGTGTTTTTTTTAGCGAATAATTGTGAGAAATACACAACAAATGCATTAAGTGAGAATAATTTATAAATAATAAATTTCGCAACACATAGCAACAAATTTGAGATTAGAAGGCGATGTTTTTTTATTGTTTTAAAAAATACGGCGCATTTTTTTAGATTTTATGTTTAATTTTGTTTTTGATTTTTTTAAGTTTTTGTTTTCAATTTTTTTGTAAATTTTGTTTGTGTTTTTCTTCAATTATTTTTCATACCTTTTTTTGATTTGTTGTTTATTGCAGTTTTGTTGATTTTTATTGTAGTATTTTGTTAACTATTTTTCCTCATTTTTTAGTTTTGTTTGTTTTTTTTTTCTTATTACTTGATGCTATTTGTGACTTTTATGTGAGTTAAATTAATATCGTTTATTATTCCTTACTTATACATCGTTCATAAATAAGTAATTTTTTACTACTACACTTAGGTTAGGTACAGAAAAATTTTAAAATACACTTTTTAAATGATGAAATGTTAAAGTAGAAATATCTCGTCCAAGGACGAGGTGTAAGGGAGAGTTCCAAGTACACTAGCTACGTTCCCCCTCTGGATAGCTAGACTTATGCGTTGGATTAGGTAGGATTTAGATTTAGGTTCCCAGTCGCATCCTTTAAGCGTCTTCCAAGAACATTAGTAAACTGAATGGCCGCATCTCCAAATGAACCTAAAGTCTCCACAGCAAAGGGCAAGAAAAGTAGTCCTCTCTCCACAATATCTGGGTATTTCCTTATCTTGATCGCTGCGGCAGCATTTGCTGTGGCTCCCACTGATTTGGCTGAGGTCTGATATTGAGGGCGCAAGGGTATCTGAGCAAGTGGAATCCTATGCTAAGCATTTTCCATTTGACCATGGAATTAAGGTCACACCATCCGCTCTCTTACCATCTTCAGGACTAAGACCTACCGGCTCCAGAAGAGAGGGTATGTGGGTGAGCTTAAAGCTTTGGCTACGATAGAGTTGATTTCTTGGTGGCGAGAATGTCGACCTGCACTAAAACGGCATGAGAGACCGTGGATTCCAAATTCACTGACTTTATCACCACATTTACATAGGTGGGGTTGGCAAAACTGATTCCCATACGAAGGGCAACCGAGATTTGAAAGACAATATCACTCAGTAAAGTTCCAATTGTGCTGATAGGGATGGCGTGTAACCAGGCTCCAGCTTCTGGGGTTATAACTGCATAAAATCTTGCCTTTTCTTGAGTAGATTTAGGTTCGAGGAGGAAATTAGACGGTGGATATTAAGTAAGTCCCAATTTTTTGTTTAAGGGGTCAGCGGGTTGAGGAAGTTCTAACTGGGTCCAAGCATCTTTTGCTTCAAGGTATCCATGAAAAACAGTAGTCTCGGAGGGGAGAGAATAGAGACCATTAGTTCCTCGACGGATGAGATTGAAGATAAAAAGGCGGGCAGGTAGAGATCTTCGAGTTTACGAATGCCTAGTCCTCCAAAGTTCACTGGTAAACTAGACAGGTCATGGTGAGCAGCATCGAAATTCAGATTTGTAATTTTAGTCAGAGCTTCTTTAAAGAAATTGTCAAATTCTTTCAGGATTGCGAGATGATTGTGTAAGGGTGTATTGCGGATTAGGTAGGTTAACTTAGGAATCCCAGTGCAAGATTTTAAGAGAAAGTAAGCTGTGTGTTTGTTAAGATTCAGAATTCTTGATAAGAGCAGTTGGAGTTCGTCAAGTTTAGCCGCAAAGACGGCACTAGTTGCAGAATCAACGAGAGGAGCTCCCAGAAGTGTAAGTTGGCTTGAGGTTATTCTTATGCCGGGAGCAATCGACTGGAAATCTTGGATAACCTTTTATTTGGTTCAGAGCAAAAGAACAACTCGCATTTTGATGGATTAATTTCTAATCCCAAGTGTTTTCCCGACGAGATAATGTGTTGAGATCTTTAGTACCATATCGGGTGATACTCCTAGAGTACCATCGTCGAGGTACCACACGTTCAATTCTGATGACAGTTCCTGGATAAGATTATTAATGGTGAGGCAGTATAGTAAGGGACCTCCTGGATTGCCCTGCTGGGCTCCGACTTGCGACATTATAATATTATTGCCAAAGAACAAATTAGAGCTTGAACTGTAGCATGAATTGAAAAACGGGAACAGCTTGGGACATATTGTTAATACTTGTTGGAGCATGTTGTCTCGTTCTATTGAATTAAAAGCGTTCTTCTGGTCTATTTTAAAAATAACTTTGTCCGAATTAGCTTTAGAGTTGATAAATGATCTTGTTGAGTGAACGGCTGCTTCACAACCCGCTTTAGTTCCAAATCCTAGCTGTTTCGGTCTGAGAATTCCTCTCTAACTGAATGGCAGGCTAATTTGGCAGCTAGACGACGGTATACACATCCAACGGCGATTGGTCAAATACCTCCATCCTTTTTGTTCAGGGCGCAGAGGGATGCTCCAAATAGGATAGGAGTAATGACTGAATTGACCTCCCCGGATAGCAAAAGATTGACTAGCCTTGTTAACGAACTGACTAATTTGGCTCCCGTGTTTCCAAGGCCTGTGGCAGTAAGGTCCTTGAGGTGTTGAGGTCGAAGACTGTCCAGACCTCCAGCGGAACCATTGTTAAAGCTTTTAATGGCTTCAAAGACTAGATCACTGGTCGTAACTAAAGATTCCATTGAGTTGTCCATGGTGGGCATGGCTAAATTTCGGGAAGCGCTTGGATGTTTCTTCTTTAGGGACTCCAGGGTGTCTTCGTTGAAGGGGGCAAACGAATCATTTGATGACAGAAGGGTGATAGCTCCTCTGATGTCCCCTTCATCCACCTTAGCTTGGACTTTCTCGTTAAGGTTAAATTTCGGTCGGTGGTTTGGCTTGATTAATGTAGGAGGAGATGCGTTGATAATATTCCGTTAGACTGCTGCCGACAGACTTAGGCCAGAGTTTTTGTCGGGTTTTGAAGAGAGGCGTAGGGAAATAGAAGTAAGGTTTTCCATGAGTCGACATCATTGAGTGAAACACAGTTATCTATTGTTGGTAAGCTTGGCAGAGGCTGAGATCCTAGCTGCTTTGGGGATTCGGCTTAACACTCTGACGGATGTTTTATACTTTATGAGGATTTCTTCTAAATCTTGCTCTTGGGTCGAATTTAAATCCGTATTCTGAACAATGTTTTTGTGCATGCGGGCTATGTGCGTATTTAGTCCCTTTTGGTGTAGAATTGGTGACAGTGAGGACACTGGGATCGGTCTCCTTGAGTAGATGGAGGCATAGTGTCAAGGAAACAGTCAGAATTTCTCACTTCAAAAGTCCGAAAGAAAGGCACCAAAAAAACGTCGAATCCTGCCCGGAGCGTTGACTTCAAGGGTCCATAACAGGGTCAGGGCGGGTCGTGGCGTCCGTGAAAATATCCAAATAATAATCCTCGCAGTGCAAGCTCCAAGATGACACCAAAAACTTAAAAAACGCTCGGTTTTTTTTTTAAAGTTGTCAAATAAAATTTAACGTTCATTGAAAACTAAAAATATTATTCATAACTGAATTGTCAGATATTTTTATTAAAAACAAAACTTTGTTTTTCGCTGTCCTGGCAGAAACTAATGTTCCTGCATAACGGTGGTGACAGTTTCAAAGTCGCTACATCTTCCCCCTCTTCAGTAGCAATGTTAAATTTGGAATAGGATCTTCTGTAACGGTTGTTGTTTACAAAATAATAAACAGAAGCGACGGTTCTAGCGGAACAACATAAGAAAAAAAAACTAAAGAGGATTCGGCTCGATGTAGCGCACTAAGTTCGTGGAGGATACAGAATTTATAGTAGTTAGATCAGCAGAGTCCGGCTTTGTCCAAAAGTTGCGTAGGTCTCTGAAGAACTATAACTCTAACAAGGCGCCACCTGTTGGATAAAGAAAGTAATAAAACCGATCTAATACGCCAAACCGAACACATACTAGAGAAAAAGACAGACAATTCAATACAACAAACAAATCTTAAAATTTTAGGAAACTGTCGGATATAGTTACGTGCGTTAGCAGCAGCCTCGATTAACAATAAATCAGGCTCGTAACTAATGTGTTGAATTTCAGGTAAGCTTTAGTTATAACTCAAGTTAAAATTATCATTCCAATTAAAGATTGGCTGCTATTAAGGCTCTGCGTACACATATCACCTACACACAGCGATTTACACTAAACTTAAACTAAGATTAAAGGGTAAGTACCTCCCGAAAACCCAAAAGGCCTTCTGTGTCCGCGACAAACGCTCTAAAATTTACTTAAATATTAGAGATCAAGCCGTTCTATGTCATATGTACTTGAGCTTCACACGCATGATTATTATGAATAAGTGGCTTAAATACTAAAAGGTAAAAAAAGACAACTTAAGAAAATAATAAGAAAATCAAAGAAGGATCATTGGAAAAAGGTTTGTCAAGAAGTAGAAAACGACACATGGGGCATAGGTTATAAGATCGTAACAGATAAACTAGTGCAAAAATGGCCGACAAAAATGAATCAAGAAAAACTGGAAAGCAACTGTTCGTAATATGGAAAACCGAAGAATATAAAATAAATAGAGAGGAACAGCGTGTTCTCGATGTAACTAAAAAAGAACTTTAAAAAGCGGTAGGAAGCCTTCAAAACGGTAAAGCACCCGGACCCGATACAATACCAAACGAGGTTTTAAAATTAGTAACGAAAAATAACGCCGAAGAGATACTATTTATCTACAATAGAATAATAAAAAACCAAATCTTTACAGAGAGATGGAAGAAGACGAAAGTGGTCTTAGTACCCAAATCAGGGAAGGAAATGGAAAGCACGGCTAAATGGAAACCAATCTGCCTATTAGATACGATAGGGAAATTACTAGAAAAAATAATTAGGGAACAGGTTACAAAAAGCCGTCGATATAGCGGGCGGGTTGTCACAAAATCAATATGGTTTCAGAAAAGGCAAAGGGACAGAGGATGCAGTGGCGAGAGTAATGCAATTGAAAATTGCATATAAGAAAAAGTGGTTGGCAGTTATAACATTGGATGTCGAAAATGCCTTTAATACGGCTTCGTGGAACCTTATCAAAGAAACGGTAAGTAACCGTAAGGTATCTTATCTTAAGAGTATTATTGAAACCTATTTATGCAAGAGAAAAGTAATAGTAGAGAAAATGGAGACAGAAGTTGCGGCAGGAGTACCCCAAGGGTCAGTATTGGGACCTGATCTCTGGAACTTGCTCTATGAAGGTGTGTTAAAATTAAAATTACCAAAAGGCACCGAAACGATAGCGTATGCGGACGATCTCGCAATAACGGTAGAGGCGGCAAGCGAACAAGAGCTGGTTAGAGCTGCAAATGATTTGATGGGAATGATAGAGTGGATGAGAAAAAACGAATTAAGACTAATTCTAAAGAAAACAGAAGCGGTAATAATGAAAGGACCAAAAAGAGAGAAAACATTCTATTTACGATAGAAAGGCAGAGTATGAAACCTAAAAGAGCGATAAAGTACCTCGGAATGATGCTTAATGACAACAATAACAAGTACGCGATTAGCAAAGCTAGTAATTTTAGAGCAGCCCTAAGCAGGTTAATGCCAAATATAGGAGGTCTAAGTTGGGGGACTAGAAAACTATATGGTGCCGCCATTTGGAGCAGAGCAGCCAAAGCTCCCGCCTATAAATAGGCATTAATAAAAGAGCAACTCTTGGCCCTAATTAGGGTTGCTAGCGCTTATAGAACGGTGTCTGCGGAAGCACTCCAAGTAATAACTAGAGAGATTCCATTAGATCTACTAGCAATTGAAAGAAGTATAATTCAAAAAGAAAAGAAAAGAACAAAAGAAGAAAAAAAATGTAAGAGAGAGAACAGTAAAAGAATGGCAAAAAAGATAGAAAGATATGATAGACAAAGCACAATGGACAAAAACACTGATTCCCGAGATCACGGAATGGTTACAACATAAATATATGACGATTAATTACCGTATTACTCAGGTGTTGACAGGCTACGGAATTTGGAAATTCGAAAGATGGGAAGAGTTTAGGAAAGAAGGTAGAGAAAAAGTAAATCTGGAAAGTGAAAGGGGGTGACTCAGAGAAGCAATGAAAGACAAGGAAACATGGGAAGTTCTAACTAAAATGATAGAAAACATAATGGAAAGAAAGGAACAGGAAGAACAAAGAAGACAAGAAAAATAATGAAAGAAGAATGAATGATAAGGAGGAAGTCCGAATGTGGAATACCGTTAAGGAGTAATAGTAAGGAGGATGGGGAGGTTTTTTTAGCCGGTAAGAATCCGGCACAGCCAGTAGTGGTCCTATGAGGATTTTTTCTTACCCCCGAAAAAAAAAGGATTCCTCTTAGGGGAGGTGTGTGGAGCAGAACAGAAGTTGATTGACTCCCTCGATGAAGTTGTGCAGCATAACCAACCTCTGTACACGTAGTATCCACCGGTTGTCTGCAGCTTAATTAATGCAAAACCGTGGTGTTATCTTTACTTGATAGGGAAGGTTCTTAATCAGCCACTCTAGCACCTTCAAGAGTTATCCAAAGATAATACACAACAAAAACTTGAAATCTTGAAACTTACATTAAATAATTTTTGTGAAAATTTCACTTCAAGAACTTACGCTCGCGTACAAAACGAAAAGAGAAGATGTCCGCTGTACGTCTACAAAATAGAAAATTAGCAACATGCAAGCCAAATACGACTTTTGTCGCAACATACAACTCGCGACACACGTTTTAAGACGGGTCTCGACATACGTCGGTAACACTTCGTGTGATTTCCGTTGAGGGTAGGTTCTTTTCTTTACTGAGAAGATTAGCAAAAATTTTAGTACCAATACGAAGGAAAAATGTTTTGTCATCTTTGGCCAGTAATTTGTATTCCCGGTCAGGGCTTCTTAACTCCATCTCTCCGAAGAAATACGTGAGTGCAACTGACTGAGTTTTTAAATACAAATGTTGCCTTTTTTTCATAATGAGCTACAAGAACTGACGCAGATTCATATGCAGTCGAAGTTTTACTCCTTGTAAGATATTCACGTAGAAGTTGAATTATTCCACCAAATACCAACTGGGTTGGAATGCACTTCATATCTTCATTCCAAGCTGCACAAAAACTAAAAAAAAAACAATTGGCAATGTATCAACCCATGTATCATTGCCTATGGAAACGTTTGACCATGCAATTTGCAGCAGAGTGATATGATGTTGTTGGTCAATGTGAAAAATCATTCAATTGACAGAGGTGTTTTGACAAATGCGATTCAAACTGCTTGCCTTGATCAGTGGCTGGATCGCTAATAATAGTGACCTTCTAATATATGGCGAAAATACTTGATGGTCGCATGTATAGCAATTAGTTTACAATCATAAGCACTCTGAGCTTCTTTAACCTTTGGTAAAAATGCTAATGGCTGCAACTCATTATCAACGATCTATTGTAGGCATGCGCACCAATGGCAATGTTGGATGCATCCCTAGATAGTACAAGTTTGCTTGGAGAAATAGGATGAGCAAGAAGAATTGTTTGTGCAAGTCAAGCCAAGTTAAAAATTTAACGTATCCAAGAAACGACAAAGTTATTTAGCTGTTTCCGGTTTTGCAAAATTCTTTACTAGAAGAACCTTATGTCTATGCCAAATTGACTTCAGCAACGATGAAGTCCCAATAAAAATTGCGCCGTAAACGAAATTCTATGAAGAATGCTTCATGTCTGTAGGTCATATGTACGAATTGGGGTATTCTATTCTTAGCCGCAAAAAGCTTTTTGCGCCGAAGACAAGCAGAGAAAACGCTAACCTCTACGCCGGTGTCCACCAAAAAATGTTCCTTCGTAGTCACATCTGTAATAAAGAAAGGACATGATTCGATAAAGGAGCCGCTTGTCACCAACAGCGACTTCATAATTATTTTTTCGAAGAAAAACTGCAGGGTTTGTCACATTTTCGCGGCTTAGCACTAAATTTTGAATAGTACCAGCAAACATCTAACTTCCTACTTTGGAATAATTTGGTATTATTGTCATTTTTAGGTGATTTAAATCTCGATCTCTATCCTTGCTGGCCACTCTAGCGATTACTTAAAAAACCTGCTCTGTTAGTTTGTCAATTTGCTTCTCCAAATGACGTGTTACACTCAGTCACTCACTGACGTAGGCGCAACCATTTTATGAAGCTTTTCAGCAAGTGCTTGTTGGAAATTCTGACCCAGCCAAGGAATTGAGTTGTCTGAAAAACGTTGACGATTTCCTGTTGCTAATTTCTTTTTGTTGAAGTAACTTTTCATTTGTTGGTAGTGTAGCAATATGTCTCGTACCTTCTGAGCTACACTGTACTCCAAATTGATGACTACTTAGCTACACTACTGAAAATTGTGCAAATCATAGTACGTGGAACCTTCACGAAAATCTTAAATACTAAAAACAAAAAGGTTTTTTAAAAGAAAATCTCCTCCATAGAGGTTCGGGAGGGTAAGGTTCCCATTACACTTGTCGTATTACCTTTTTTGATGGCAATGCTGATGCGCTGGATGAAGGGTCAATTTCATTTTCTTTCTAAGGTCGTCTGTAAACTTTCGTACTTTCCCTCCCCAAGGTTTAAGTGTTTTCACCGCAAAGAGCAGGAAAAAGTAGTTTTGATCTTGGATTTTGATGGGAAATTAACGAGAGAAGGTGTTAAGGTGTCCGTGCATGTGGCATTGCAAACCAGGGTTTGATCTCGACACCAAGGCACTAGCGTCATCCCGTCGAATCTGTCTCCGTCATTTCCGCTGATCAAAGCAGAAGGAAGAGCACGCTTGATGGTGTTGTTGAGTTGGTAATGATTATGAAAACGACCGGCGCTTTTCTTACAACAGACACTGTAAATTTCGGTTATGTGAATCTCCTAGCTGTTTAGTCATAATGTCCTCCCAGTTCTTTTTTTGGCAGACATTGGCAGGAATGAGCTTCTGGTTTTGCTCCCACAACTTCATGGCATTCGCATAGTGAGTTACACACTTAATATATGTAAAAAAAAGTCTTCCTGAAGATTTTATGTTGCATTCTATATTTTGTAAAATTGTAGAGACTGTGAGTGTAGTTTTGTATTACAAAACAATTCTTTAGCAAAAAATATGCTATGTGACAGTGTAGATCATTGAGCATGAAAAAATTATCCTTGACTCATAGGGGTTTGATGATAGTGCATCAGGTAGAACAAACTCAGTGAGAGCAGCACAAAGAAGGGATATATTGTCCTCAAAGATTTATCTAATTCCTGAGCATATGTCTTTAAACCAAGAGAAGACTTCATCTTGTGTTATACCAAAGAAATAAATTTTGTATTTTGCTCATTGAGTGCTAGGCCAAATTGTCCACACGTCTCAATAAGGCCTAAAAAATCATCCAAGTTTTTTCAGCTATTGTGCTGTCATCAAGATACCATATATTCAAAAGTAATACCTTGGATGATATTTAGAATACCAAGACTAAATACTAATAGCTCCGTTGAATCTCCTTTTTGTGCACCCACACAAGATTGAATTTTGTAAAAACCAAAGAATAGGAGTGATTGAGTTGCATAATATTGTTATGTATGAGTAGATCTTCAGGTAGTGTGTTCTAATTGCTAGCAGCATGTAGTGCCTTTCCATGGAGTTGAAGACGTTCTTGAAATCAGATTTTGCTGCTTCTTTTGTTCTGCTGTAGGAAAGTCCTGGTTATATGTACTGCGGCCTCACATCCGCCTTTTGTCTCAAAACCAAGTTGCTGAGGACGCAGTTTTTTACTTATGCTCTCACTGTACGATTGGCAGCCAAGTTTTGAAGTTAGTCTGGGGAATGTATTTTTCACCACGATGGAAAGAATTTTACCGTCCTTTTTGGTTAGGGCGCAGAGTGAAGTTTTATAAAATATCTCAGGTACAGCGTCATTTACTTTCCCAGTCAGCATAAAGTTGCATAGCGATGTTAGTGTAGAGAGAAAATTGTTCCAAGTTTCATCAGTCATGGTGAAGCAGAGATCCTTGATGATGTGACAGTGTAGATCATTGAGCATGAAAAAATTATCTTTGACTCATAGGGGTTTGATGATAGTGCATCAGGTAGAACAAACTCAGTGGGAGGAGCACAAAGAAGGGATACATTGTCCTCAAAGATTTATCTAATTCCTGAGCATATGTCTTTAAACCAAGAGAAGACTTCATCTTGTGTTATACCACAGAAATAAATTTTGTATTTTGCTCATTGAGTGCTAGGCCAAATTGTGCACACGTCTCCATAAGGCCTAAAAAATCATTCAAGGTTTTTTAACCATATATTCAAAAGTAATACCTTGGATGATATTTAGAATCCCAAGACTAAATTCTAATAGCTCCGTTGGATCTCCTTTTTGTGCACCCACACAGGATTGAATTTTGTAAAAGCCAAAGAATAGGAGTGATTGAGTTGCATAACATTGTTATGTATAAGTAGATCTTCAAGTAGTGTGTTCTAATTGCTAGCAGCATGTAGTGCCTTTCCATGGAGTTGAAGATGTTCTTGAAATCAGATTTTGCTGCTTCTTTTGTTCTGCTGTAGGAAAGTCCTGGTTATATGTACTGCGGCCTCACATCCGCCTTTTGTATCAAAACCAAGTTGCTGAGGACGCAGTTTTTACTTATGCTCGCTGTACGATTGGCAGCCAAGTTTTGAAGTTAGTCTGGGGAATGTATTTTTCACCACGATGGAAAGAATTGTACCGTCCTTTTTGATAAGGGCGCAGATTGAAGTTTTATAAAATATCTCAGGTACAGCGTAATTTACTTTCCCCAGCCAGCATAAAGTTGCATAGCGATGTTAGTGTAGAGAGAAAAATTGTTCCCAGCTTTACCAGTCATGGTGAAGCAGAGATCCTTGATGATGTGACAGTGTAGATCATTGAGCATGAAAAATTATCCTTGACTCATAGGGGGTTTGATGATAGTGCATCACGTAGAACAAACTCAGTGAGAGGAGCACAAAGAAGGAATACATTGTCCTAAAAAGATTTATCTAATTCCTGAGCATATGATTTTAAACCAAGAGAAGAGTTCATCTTGTGTTATACCAAAGAAATAAATTTTGTATTTTGCTCATTGAGTGCTAGGCCAAATTGTCCACACGTCTCTATAAGGTCTAAAAAATCATTCAAGGTTTTTCAGCTATTGTGCTGTCATCAAGGTACCATATATTCAAAAGTAATACCTTGGATGATATTTAGAATACCAAGAATAATGCTAATAGCTCCGTTGGATCTCCTTTTGTGCACCCACACAGGATTGAAATTTGTAAAGCCAAAGAATAGGAGTGATTGAATTGCATAACATTGTTATGTATGAGTAGATCTTCAGGTAGTGTGTTCTAATTGCTAGCAGCATGTAGTGCCTTTCCATGGAGTTGAAGACGTTCTTGAAATCAGATTTTGCTGCTTCTTTTGTTCTGCTGTAGGAAAGTCCTGGTTATATGTACTGCGGCTTCACATCCGCTTTTTGTCTCAAAACCAAGTTGCTGAGGACGCAGTTTTTTACTTATGCTCTCGCTGTACGATTGGCGGCCAAGTTTTGAAGTTAGTCTGGGGAATGTATTTTCACCACGATGGAGAGAATTTTACCGTCCTTTTGGTTAGGGCGCAGAGTGAAGTTTTATAAAATATCTCAGGTACAGCGTCATTTACTTTCCCAGTCAGCATAAAGTTGCATAGCGATGTTAGTGTAGAGAGAAAATTGTTCCCAGCTTCACCAGTCATGGTGAAGCAGAGATCCTTGATGATGTGACAGTGTAGATCATTGAGCATGAAAAAATTATCCTTGACTCATAGGGGTTTGATGATAGTGCATCACGTAGAACAAACTCAGTGAGAGGAGCACAAAGAAGGAATATATTGTCCTAAAAAGATTTATCTAATTCCTGAGCATATGTCTTTAAACCAAGAGAAGACTTCATCTTGTGTTATACCAAAGAAATAAATTTGGTATTTTGCTCATTGAGTGCTAGGCCAAATTGTCCACATGTCTCCATAAGGCCTAAAAATTCATCCAAGGTTTTTCAACCATATATTCAAAAGTAATACCTTGGATGATATTTAGAATCCCAAGACTAAATGCTAGTAGCTCCGTTGGATCTCCTTTTTGTGCACCCACACAAGATTGAATTTTGTAAAAACCAAAGAATAGGAGTGATTGAATTGCATAACATTGTTATGTATGAGTAGATCTTCAGGTAGTGTGTTCTAATTGCTAGCAGCATGTAGTGCCTTTCCATGGAGTTGAAGACGTTCTTAAAATCAGATTTTGCTGCTTCTTTTGTTCTGCTGTAGGAAAGTCCTGGTTATATGTACTGCGGCCTCACATCCGCCTTTTGTCTCAAAACCAAGTTGCTGAGGACGCAGTTTTTTACTTATGCTCTCGCTGTACGATTGGCAGCAAAGTTTTGAAGTTAGTCTGGGAATGTATTTTCACTACAATGGCGAGAATTTTACCGTCCTTTTTGGTTAGGGCGCATAGTGAAGTTTTATAAAATATCTCAGGTACAGCGTCATTTACTTTCCCAGCCAGCATAAACTTGCATAGCGATGTCAGTGTAGAGAGCAAATTGTTCCCAGTTTCACCAGTCATGGTGAAGCAGAGATCCTTGATGATGTGGCAAAGTAGATCATTGAGCATGAAAAAATTATCCTTGATTCATAGGGGTTTGATGATAGTGCATCAGGTAGAACAAACTCAGTGAGAGGAGCACAAAGAAGAGATATATATTGTCCTAAAAGATTTTACTAATTCCTGAGCATACGATTTTAAACCAAAAGAAAACTTCATCTTGTGTTAAACCAAAGAAATAAATTTTGTATTTTGCTCATTGAGTGCTAGGCCAAATTGTCCACACGTCTCCATAAGGCCTAAAAAATCATCTAAGGTTTTTCAGCTATTGTGCTGTCATCAAGGTACCATATATTCAAAAGTAATACCTTGGATGATATTTATAATCTTAAGACTAAATGCTAATAGCTTCGTTGGATCTCCTTTTTGTGCACCCACACAGGATTGAATTTTGTAAAAGCCAAAGAATAGGAGTGATTGAGTTGCATAACATTGTTATGTATAAGTAGATCTTCAGGTAGTGTGTTCTAATTGCTAGCAGCATGTAGTGCCTTTCCATGGAATTGAAGACGTTCTTGAAATCAGATTTTACTGCTTCTTTTGTTCTGCTGTTGGAAAGTCCTGGTTATATGTACTGCGGCCTCACATCCGCCTTTTGTCTCAAAACCAAGTTGCTGAGGACGCAGTTTTTTACTTATGCTCTCGCTGTACGATTGGCAGCCAAGTTTTGAAGTTAGTCCGGGGAATGTATTTTTCACCACGATGGAAAGAATTTTACCGTCCTTTTTGGTAAGGGCGCAGAGTGAAGTTTTATAAAATATCTCAGGTACAGCGTAATTTACTTTCCCAGCCAGCATAAAGTTGCATAGTGATGTTAGTGTAGAGAGAAAATTGTTCCCAGCTTTACCAGTCATGGTGAAGCAGAGATCCTTAATGATGTGACAGTGTAGATCATTGAGCATGAAAAAATTATCCTTGACTCATAGGGGTTTGATGATTGTGCATCACGTAGAACAAACTCAGTGAGAGGAGCACAAAGAAGGAATACATTGTCCTAAAAAGATTTATCTAATTTCTGAGCATATGATTTTAAACCAAAAGAAAACTTCATCTTGTGTTAAACCAAAGAAATAAATTTTGTATTTTGCTCATTGAGTGCTAGGCCAAATTGTCCACACGTCTCTATAAGGTCTAAAAAATCATTCAAGGTTTTTCAGCTATTGTGCTGTCATCAAGGTACCATATATTCAAAAGTAATACCTTGGATGATATTTAGAATACCAAGAATAATGCTAATAGCTCCGTTGGATCTCCTTTTTGTGCACCCACACAGGATTGAATTTTGTAAAAGCCAAAGAATAGGAGTGATTGAATTGCATAACATTGTAATGTATGAGTAGATCTTCAGGTAGTGTGTTCTAATTGCTAGCAGCATGTAGTGCCTTTCCATGGAGTTGAAGACGTTCTTGAAATCAGATTTTGCTGCTTCTTTTGTTCTGCTGTAGGAAAGTCCTGGTTATGTGTACTGCGGCCTCACATCCGCCTTTTGTCTCAAAACCAAGTTGCTGAGGACGCAGTTTTTTACTTATGCTCTCGCTGTACGATTGGCAGCCAAGTTTTGAAGTTAATCTGGGGAATGTATTTTTCACCACGATGGAAAAAATTTTACCGTCCTTTTTGGTAAGGGCGCAGAGTGAAGTTTTATAAAATATCTCAGGTACAGCGTAATTTACTTTCCCAGCCAGCATAAAGTTGCATAGCGATGTTAGTGTAGAGAGAAAATTGTTCCCAGCTTTACCAGTCATGGTGAAGCAGAGATCCTTGATGATGTGACAGTGTAGATCATTGAGCATGAAAAAATTATCCTTGACTCATAGGGGTTTGATGATAGTGCATCACGTAGAACAAACTCAGTGAGAGGAGCACAAAGAAGGAATACATTGTCCTAAAAAGATTTATCTAATTCCTGAGCATATGATTTTAAACCAAGAGAAGACTTCATCTTGTGTTAAACCAAAGAAATAAATTTTGTATTTTGCTCATTGAGTGCTAGGCCAAATTGTCCACACGTCTCTATAAGGTCTAAAAAATCATTCAAGGTTTTTCAGCTATTGTGCTGTCATCAAGGTACCATATATTCAAAAGTAATACCTTGGATGATATTTAGAATACCAAGACTAAATGCTAATAGCTCCGTTGGATCTCCTTTTTGTGCACCCACACAAGATTGAATTTTGTAAAAGCCAAAGAATAGGAGTGATTGATTTGCATAACATTGTTATGTATGAGTAGATCTTCATGTAGTGTGTTCTAATTGCTAGCAGCATGTAGTGCCTTTCCATAGAGTTGAAGACGTTCTTGAAATCAGATTTTGCTGTTTCTTTTGTTCTGCTGTAGGAAAGTCCTGGTTATATGTACTGCGGCCTCACATCCGCCTTTTGTCTCAAAACCAAGTTGCTGAGGACGCAGTTTTTTACTTATGCTCTCGCTGTACGATTGGCAGCCAAGTTTTGAAGTTAGTCTGGGGAATGTATTTTTCACCACGATGGAGAGAATTTTACCGTCCTTTTTGGTTAGGGCGCAGAGTGAAGTTTTATAAAATATTTCAGGTACAGCGTCATTTACTTTCCCAGCCAGCATAAAGTTGCATAACGATGTCAGTGTAGAGAGCAAATTGTTCCCAGTTTCACCAGTCATGGTGAAGCAGAGATCCTTGATGATGTGACAAAGTAGATCATTGAGCATGAAAAAATTATCCTTGAGTCATAGGGGTTTGATGATAGTGCATCAGGTAGAACAAACTCAGTGAGAGGAGCACAACGAAGAGATATATATATTGTCCTCAAAGTTTTATTTAATTCCTGAGCATATGATTTTAAACCAAGAGAAGACTTCATCTTGTGTTATACCAAAGAAATAAATTTTGTATTTTACTCATTGAGTGCTAGGCCAAATTGTCCACACGTCTCCATAAGGCCTAAAAAATCATCCAAGGTTTTTCAGCTATTGTGCTGTCATCAAGGTACCATATATTCAAAAGTAATACCTTGGATGATATTTAGAATCCCAAGACTAAATGCTAATAGCTCTGTTGGATCTCCTTTTTGTGCACCAACCCAGGATTGAATTTTGTAAAAGCCAAAGAATAGGAGTGATTGAGTTGCATAACATTGTTATGTATGAGTAGATCTTCAGGTAGTGTGTTCTAATTGCTAGCAGCATGTAGTGCCTTTCCATGGAGTTGAAGACGTTCTTGAAATCAGATTTTGCTGCTTCTTTTGTTTTGCTGTAGGAAAGTCCTGGTTATATGTACTGCGGCCTCACATCCGCCTTTTGTATCAAAACCAAGTTGGTGAGGACGCATTTTTTTACTTATACTCTCGCTGTATGATTGGCAGCCAAGTTTTGAAGTTAGTTTGGGGAATGTATTTTTCACCACGATGGAGAGAATTCTTGATGTGTTGTGGTCTCAAACCGTCAATCCCTGAGACCGAGCAGTTTGTAAAGAAAAATATGAAGGACAAAACATCAATGTCAGTGACATGGAAGCAATGGATAGCTTATTTCGGGGGTCTAGGAAACTGAGAAACCGAGAGAGGCTGGGATTCTTGTCTACCAATTTTCCATACGTTGCGTCATGGGTATCGAATGAGGCTAGGATGCGTACCGCTTTCCGGGCATCGCCCTCTGTTACATTCATCTGAACTCAAAAAGATATTGAGATTTTCTGCTTGAGCTTGGATTGCTGTGACGGAGGAAAGTGAACTGCGTAATATTACGTTTGACTTAACTCGTCAAGGATTTTGAGTTTGGGTTTCTGCTGGGAATTCAAAATGCCTTATTGGAGAAGGTGAGCAGAGATTCCTATGATGTGACGTTATTTTTTGTGTGCAATCTTGGTTCAATTTAGTTCATTTTAGCCAGTCACCAGTCTGGTACAATAAGCAGAATATATGGCAAGATCTTAAAAAATAAAATTGAGACAGAGTATGCGGATATGGAAGCTGAAGAACAGGCTGGTTTTAGAGCTAGTCGCTCAACAGTAGATCACCTATACTGCCTCACTCAGTTCATTGAAAGAAAAGGGCCGTGGATCAAGAGATCTTCAAAAGGCCTATGACAGTGTTCCACTTAGCAAACTTTGGACAGCGTTAAAACAAACCAATATAAATCATGGCATAGTAAAAGCAGTAGAAAGACTGTATGAGAAATCTACAGCAAAAGTGAAAATAGGCAACAATGTCAGCAAGGGATTCAACGTTACAAAAGGTCTGAAACAAGGATGTTGCCTGTCTCCTACTCTTTTAAAATATATCCAGAGCAAGCTCTCAAAGTCTGGAAACGGAAGTGTTATGCCATGGGAATCCCCCTTAACAATAATAACCTATACACAACAGCTTCGCAGATGACCAGATCGTATTAGCACAGGACCATGATGACTTGGCATATATGGCAAGAAAACTTATAGAAGAGTACAAAAAATGGGGTCTGCAAGTTAACATCAAGAAGACGGAGTGTATGTGTATTGGTGGAACACCAGAGCCTATCCAAACCATTCAACACTGCACAGAGTATAAATACCTGGGTCTGAAGATAACAGAGGATGGAACTCTAGATAAAGCAATGAAGTATTGTGGGACCAAACAATATCCAAGGATAATAAACATCACATCTACAACACAATTATAAAGAGCATAGTAACGTATGGAAGTGATGCATGGCCTCTAAAAAAAAGTTCAGAAAAGACACTGCTAGCAACCGAGATGGACTTCTGGCGACGAGCTGCAGGTAAATCAAGGCTAGAAAAAATCCCGAATACCAGGATTCGGGAAATAATGGGAGCCGGGCATACATTGGTGGACGATGTGAGAACGAAACAGCTAATACGGTATGGCCATGTACAAAGAATGAACGACGATAGGTTACCTAAGCAAATATTAGGCTGGTCGCCTCAAGGAAGAAGAAAGAGAGGAAGACCAAGAAAGAGTTGGCGAGAGGGTGTTGAAACCGAAATTAGGGAAAGGGATCTAGACGTAGACCTGTGGAGAGACTGGGACGGATGGCGGTTGGGTGTCGGAAGACGTCGTAGAACGTTGTAAACCAAAAAAAAACACAAAACCAATGCTGGCTATCCAAGCTGTCAAGTTAAATTTGCGTCAGTCCGCCACAGGATCGGTGAAACCAAGTTCATCGCAGAAAATGTAATCTTCACTGTAACTTCCTTTTCCAGGCAGACTACCACTTTTTGTCAGTCTTCCTGTGTTGTAAAATTATTTGGAAAGAAAGAATTATGACGTCACGTGACGTCACAATTAATTTTTTTGTTGTATTTAATATTTGATGAGTTTTGGGTAAATTCTTAGAGCGTGGATTTTGTGATAGCTTTGTTGTTTTTTATTGGGACCTAATTAAGTATTAATGCCACAACCTTGGTCATGATGTCGATTTAGTCAATGACAATAGAAACATTCTACGAACAAGGACTATGTGTTCGCCAAGTTAATTAACATAACGTTTACGTAATTTCAGCTAGACGAGACAATTTGTTTTATTATAAACATTATTCAAAACGTCTTCCAAATTACATTGAACGAATAGCTGCGCATAAATCAAATTGAAGATAATTGATCATCTTTTTAATGATAAATTATGGTCCGTTGTTTACTTCAATTTGAATTTGCCGGCCCGGCCGTTAATAGTAATCGCTCTATCTATTTTTCACAGTGTGAATTACATACACAAAACGCTAGATGGCATTCGTAATTTACTTTTTATGCCTAAAAATATTTAAAAAACTTTGCCCAAAGCATTTCAATGATTAATAGGCAAACCACCTTGTTTGCCAAAAAAAATTTAATTATTTTGTCAGAACATTCTTCTTCAGGAGAAGACGATTATTCAAGCGGAATATTTTGACACCGAAATGTACGTAAACAAACACGCCGATCTTGTTTTCCTTGTTATGCTAATCGCCAGAACCTTGAATGCAAATTCAAATATCATTAAACCGATTAATTGCTCGTATACAACAAATTCTTAAGTAATACCACAATCGGAACAATGTGGCATCATCAGCCACAAGTATACAGTCCATTACATAATTTCCTTAAAAAATATTAAGAAAAATAAATTGTTTGTTCACAGATAAGCGTTAAGCAACGGATTTAATTAGTTGTATAATCTAACGATAAAGTGTTTAATGTCAAAGTTTACGCCCTTGTTTAAGAATCGTAACCGACAAGGTGAGCTGGTGATAAAATAAAACCGTCGAGGTAGAACAAGAAGCTTCATATTCAAGAAAAATGTGGTTCGGGTTTTACGTTCTCACGCTGTTAGCTCTGTTGAACTTGGGATCGTGCGCCAGCACCGAAAACGCCCAAAAATCTAACAGAGAACTGAAATTGGTGCACATAGTAAGTGGTGCATCAGGGTTAAGATAGGTGGTTACTAATCACTTTCGTACATAGATTTACAGACACGGAATTCGCACTCCGGCGGACACGTACCCGAAGGATCCGTATTTTAACAACACTTGGCATCCAACCGGATGGGGGCAGATTACTGAAGTGAGTTGATTAATGTCACTAGGTTATCGGTAACAATTTTTTTCGAAGGAAGGACAAGTTAATTTGCTGAAGCATGGGGAGTATTTGAGGAAGCGCTACGGCGATTTCCTAGGAAACGTGTTCACGCCCGACTTGTACTACGTGCAGACTACCGATGCCGATCGTACTAAGGTTACGGCTCAATGCATCAATGCTGGATTGTGGCCGGTATCGAAATCGTCTAAGCTACCTTTTGTGCCCATTCCTGGACACTCTGAACCCCTCAATGAAGATAACGTAAGTTGAGATCTGAAGCGCAAACAAGTTGAAACATTTTTCTCGTCAGCTTTTATTGGTAAGACGCCCGTGCCCGCAATATCACTTAGAAGTCGAGAGACTGTTCAAGACTCCAGAGATTCAAGAAAAATTGGCTAAAGAAAAGGAATTGTACAAGAAACTCGAAGAGCATACAGGAAAGAAGATTGAAAACTTTGAAGACGTCCAGGACGTGTACACTACTCTGTTGTCAGAAGTAAGTATAGAAACGTGTAACGAAACGACGCTTAAACGAAAAACTTTCAGCAAACTGTAGGCGTGGAGATTCCAGCATGGACCAAAGAATTCTACCCCGAAAAAATGTACGAACACACCGTGTTCAGTTTCATTTTAAACGCGTACAACGATAAACTTAACAGGTTGAAAGGAGGAGTTTTATTGAAAAAGTTAATCGGCGATTGGAAGAGTGCATCCACCGGCACAATAAAACCTAAAGACCGCAAAGCTTTCTTATACATAGGACACGACTCTACGATCGTCAACATTTTAAGCACGCTTAAAATCTGGGATCCGCAAATTCCGGGTTTCGCCATCAACACTTTCTTCGAATTATCGTACGACAAAGACCAGAATCAATACGGTGTGGAGATCTTCTTGAGAAACTCGACTGATCCAAACCTAAAACCCCATGCTCTTAAGATACCCGATTGCGATTACTTCTGTCCTTTAGATAAGTTGGTGGAACTTACCAAACCGGTCGTTCCTGAGAATTGGGAGCAAGAATGCAAAACTGAAGACGAAACCTACACAGTACCACCTCTTAAAGGTCCTTGAACTTTTGTTAAATGCGCATTATGTACTGTAATTTTGTAAAAAATATAAAAAAATATATAACTGATTTGTTAATATTGCGAACTCCGACCCCGATATACTTATATAATTTTTTTTATTTACGGAAACACTTACAATTAATTTTTAAGAGTTTTAAGACTTTACTTTGTTTTTAACTAAAGAAATCTAATAGAAATGTTTGCCATGTAGGCCTACTTTTGCTTGTAGTTACACTCTGAGAGGTCAGGGAGGAATAGAACTCCTCGTGAAAATTTAGTAAATTTTTAGCCCTGGGTGATGTTTCGTTTGGGCGACCATAAGTAACAAAATAACAGACATACAGACATGCTACGTCAGATGTCGCTACTACTGCCAAGAATTATCTTAATTTATAACAACATACTTTTTATGAAAAATATAATTGGAATAAAAACCAACTGATTAGATTTTTTGTTGTGACCTTTAAACCTCAATTTACATAAAATTCTAAATATATTTTTATTATTTACTCAAAAAGTGTACATCGTATGAATTGTAGTAATCAATATATTTTTGACCCAAATTTTGAAAGCAGAGCCGATAAGCTAGTACCTTGACCTTAATGCAAAAGCTTAAGTAGCTGGTGGTTGATTCAAAACTGTTTAGTTAAGCGATTTAATTAGAAAGGATCAGTTTATTTAAAATTGCAGCAATGCGTTTTGTTTTGGTTTTGATGCTGATTGGGTGCGTCTTAGCCCAACATCGGCATCACCACCAGCAACAACATCAGCCGAGGCCCAATCGCGTTCTTAAGTTGGTGCACATGGTAAACTGGTCGCAAGCTTTCAAGCACATCAGTAACATATTATTGTTCCAGATTTTTAGGCATGGCATTCGCACGCCAGCCGACACCTTTCCTAACGACCCATACATTAACAACACCTGGTTCCCGACTGGTTGGGGCCAAGTTACTCCGGTAAGTAAGCGAGTATTTTTCGAAAAAAATCTAATCGTGTTTCAAAGGAAGGCAAACAGAAACTCTACCAGCACGGAGTGTTCCTGAGAAATCGTTACGATAATTTCTTGGGACATTATTACACCCCCGACTTATTCTACGTTCAATGTACCGAAGCCGAACGCACGCAGGTGACCGCTCAATGCATCAACGCCGGTTTGTGGCCTCCAGTCCGAGCACAACAAGTCGCCAACCTTTATTGGCAACCGATTCCGACCCACCATCAACCTCTAAATGAAGACAGTGTAAGTTTATAAGCACTGAAAAACTTCTTCTTCCCGTTTTTATATTTCTTGTACTCAGCTTTTACTAGTGAGAAGACCATGCCCCCAATACCACATCGAACTCGAAAATCTTCACAATTCTCCGGAGGTCCGAGGAAAACTTCAACAATACCGAGAGTTATTCGAGCAAGTAGGGCGCTATACCGGTAATGAAATAAAGAACTTCGAAGACGCGCAAGATATATACACGACCTTCATGTCCGAAGAAGCGGTCGGCGTTAAACTGCCCGATTGGAGCAGATACTTTTACCCGGACCGATTGCTCGAACCCGCCATCTTCAGCTTCAGACTGAACGCTTTCAATGACAAACTCAATCGGTTGAAAGGCGGCGTGCTTTTGAAGAAAATGATCGAAGATTGGAAATCGATCGAAACGGGCACGATGAAACCGAAAGATCGCAGAGCGTTCTTGTACGTCGGTCACGATTCGACGGTCGTCAATATTTTAAGCACGTTGAAAATCTGGGATCCTCAAATACCAGGTTTCGCAATTAACACGTTGTTCGAATTCTCTTACGACAGAGATTTGCACGAGTATGGTGTAGAGGTGAGAGGAAATAAATAGTTTTAAAGACGCGTAGTACTAACGAATGTATTTTAGATATTTTTGAGGAACAACACAGATCCGTACGCTGAACCGCACAGGCTAAAGATACCAAATTGCGATTACTTCTGTCCTCTGAGGAGGTTGATAAGTTTGACCAAACCCGTGATTCCCGAAGATTGGGAGGAAGAATGCAAGACGGACGACGAAAATTTCACGTTACCTCCTCTAAGAGGACCGTAGACCCTTAAATATTTTTAGTCATGTTTATATTTAGTTGATAAATAAAACATTCAAGTTTCGAGTCGATTGACTGGTTTAAGATTGTTGTTACGTCAATGTGACGTAACGTAATAATAATTTTCAAGAGCATCTTAAAACGTTAAACAGTTTATCGTTTAGTATTACGCAACGTACACATTCTCGTGATAAAACTTGTATATTTAGATCAAAATAGAAGCGAGTGTTTCTTGTTTATCAGAAGGTGATGAAAAACACGCACTGCTTTTTCTGATGTAATTTAACAGGTTTGAATTTATGTCGCTTAAAATACTAATAAGGCTATTTTAATTGTACAGAATTTAGTTGCTAATTTCAGTGTAAATTTGTTGCCTGACCTGCAGTTACTTAATATTTCTTTTGGGTCTCTCTTTGCCGACTCTTTATAGTACCTGCATAAATCAACTCGTAGTTGTTACATGGAAAGTGAGTTCACATATCAGCTGGTGCCCTCTTTGTCTATTTATTAGTAGACGAACCACTTTCTGGCGGACACCTTTTTCTGTTTCTGCTTTGGTTTCACCACTACCAGCTCCAGCAATACTACTTACCAACTAACCACTCTTGGAAAACCTTCCTTTCTTTGGAGTATTTGAACATTTGTGCAATGGTTTCTTTGTTTAAATATTATTAAACGTGATGTATGCAATTTTATTGTCTGTGTGTTCTCTGGCTAACACGAGTGTAAATCACTACGTCTGGATTTTGCGTTTTTGAGATCGTTCATCCAGCTTAAATGTTTCGTGTCCATGATCAGCGGCCAATACTACCGTTCTGTCCTGCTGTTTGCTGTTAAAAAATGTTATGGAAAACTGTTGTCAGAGGCGACTTTTGGAGTTCAGAGGCCCAATGCAAAAATTAATTTGTGGCCCTCGATAATTTAAAGAACAAACATCATATTGGTTTATTTCATTTTAGCTATACATTCAAAGTAGTTACTTAAAAACGACTTTTCGAGCCTTCTGGTCTGCAAACACCTGAATCAGACTGGTTACATCTATATTTTGCACAGTGTCACTTTCAATTGAAAGCATGGCCAGGTTAGAAAGGCGGTCTTGAGACATTTTTGATCGCAAATATGTTTTAATTAGCTTGAGGCGGGAGAAACTACGCTCTGCGGAAGCAACAGTAACAGGAATTGTTAATAAAATTCGCAGTGCAATTAGAAGATTGGAAAACGAATCCTGATATTCATTCTTAATAATATACAAAATAATTTCCATCGGTGTTGCCTTCTCAATCAGCAAACTTGAAATAAGAATAATTTCGTCTGAGAGTTCGGTAGCATTCACATCCTTGTCAGAGCCATCAGACAATGCCAGTTCCAAATCTTTGCATGTTTTAATCAGTTCCAATTTGTTTTCACTTGACTCACGAAGATTATACTGGAATCCAAATATTTCACAATGGGCATGTAACTACTCAAATCTACTTCTGAGCGAAGTGAGCACCTGGTCCACAATTGCATTAAAAACTCCACACGAAATTTCACTTCTGGGTCCACAATGGGTTCATCAGTAGACTCATAAGAGAATAGTCGTTTCTTTTCCTTGGGCGCTGAAAATTTTCAAGTTCAAGCTTTGGCTCTATTTCCATTGCTGATGCTACGTCTCTAGCAAACAGAAGACTTCTTACTAGACCAGAGTTACGAAATTCCTCGAAGTAATTAACTAAATTCTTCAACGAATTTTCGGCTTCAATCACGTCCATGTGAAATGCTTGTAATTTCTTGCTCACAAGATTCACGCGGAAAAGAATGTCATGCCACACACTAAGCTGCACAATAAATTTGAACTTCATTAGATGACCAGCAAAAGTGTTGGCTTCAAACAGCGAATCATTGTCAAAGTTGGAACTTTCAGCTATTTCGAGCAAGGAGTCGTAAATATTTTTATATTCATACTTCAGGCATTTCAAACTCTCAATTCTGCTCTCCCATCGTGTGTCCGATAATGGTTTAAGCTTTAGTGAGTCAACGTTTTTATCAAGAATGTCCCATCGTTGACCAGAAGCTGAGAAAAAATTAAAAATAGACTGCACTGTGCCAAAAAATGAAATAGAGGCAGTGACTGACTTTGCTGCTTCGAGCACCACTAGGTTCAAACTGTGAGCATTGCACGGTACAAAAAATGCTCGTGAATTCAGGTTCAGTATACGGCTCTGTACTCCGGAATGAATGCCTTTCATATTTGATCCATTATCATAGGACTGGCCACGACAATTTGATATACTCAATCCTAGTTCAAGTAGTTCTTGGAGTAGTTTCTCAGTCAAGATTGTTCCTGTAGCCACATCAACTTTGACAAAGTCCAGAAAGTGTTCTTCGATTGTCATAGCGTCCACATCAAAGTATCGCAAAATAATTGTTACCTGATCTTGCTTACTAATATCTCTTGTACAATCCATCATAATTGAAAAATATTTCTGCTTTTTACACTTTTCAACAATATTCCTTCTAGTTTCTTTTCCAATTACACCAATCAATTCGTTTTGTATATTTTGTCCAAGGTAATGGTCACTGATTTCTTTGCTTTTGCATTTTCTTAGATGCTCCGTCATAATGGGATCAAATTCATCAAGCATTTCAACTAATCCCAAAAAATTTCCATTATGATTCTTTTCCTCGAAATGGAAGGTTGTGCCTCCCCAAATATTTGATTATGGAGATGACACGACTTAGGACTTTCCTCCAATACTGGGCCTCCGCACAAATTTGATCTTGGACTACGTTGTCTATAGTCGTACCACCAATGAGTCTTAGTTTAAGTTCTCTCCATTTCAGACATGACGATTTGTGCTGCTGCGACGCCTCATGATGCATGCATGATGACAAAATACCAACTAGAAATTAAATCTACCGTGCACCCGTATTTAATCTGTAAATGTAACCACAATTAATTATACTTACGTTTGTTAGACGAATAAGAGAGACGATGAAATGGATTTCCAACTCAAAATCGTAATTTTCTCCTTAAAGTTGATTGAAACACTAGGCCTTCAATTCGTTCACTTCGTTCTGAGAACGTTTTAGTAGCGAGTGCTAATATGCAGTGCGGCGGATGAATACGTGAGTTAGGTGACGTCACGGTGCTTCGAAGGATTAGGGGGCCTACTAAAATGACATGCATGCAGATTTTTTTTGGTCGCACGAAGTCTGCAGACTGAAATTTGCAAACTCTTCGGAAAGAATAGGAGGCCCCTAAAAATCGGAGGCCCAATGCAAGGCATTGTTGGCATTACCCTAAAGTCGTCTCTGACTGTTGTATACATATAGTACTATAATCACCATAGTATGAGGAGCAACCAAAACTACCTGTTTGAAGGGTTTCTCCAAAAAATGATAGTTTTCAAGACGAATTGAATGATGAACTACAATCTATTAATAACAGAGATTTTACCCGACACTTAACGTACACAATGAATCAAAACCAACGCTTTAAAATTAATAAGGACTTTATTGAGCTCAACGTGACTAAAACAATCTGTTCATCTAGAATTTCCTTCTAACCACCTAAATTTTCCATCTCTGCCAGGAATTAATTGCGTGATCCTTCAAACCCTTCAAATTCTCATAACGGATCATGACCAGTTCTCCAACCATGACCTGACGGGTTGACTTGAGTTTTTATCATATGTGTAACTGCCTCAAGTACTCCTTCGAAACCTATACCTTGAATGTTCCCTCATCTCCTGGACGTAAGCTTTAGGTTACTTCCATCAAACACGTCGGACTTTGGTAAGGCGGCGTTTCGAACTCCATTTATAAATAGTGATGGGGTTAAGGGCTTCAAGTCCTTCTAGTCCTCTAACGCGTACGTAATTGGTCTGGAGTTGACGGTTGCTTCCACTTCCCACATAACCGTGAACAGCTCATCCTTTGATGAATTTAACTTGTCAAGTAACCTTCCTTTACGAAACACACTACCCTCTCAAAGAATCCTCCCCACCAAGATGCTGATAAGCAATTATATCTTCAGTCAAATTTTATTCACTTCCTTCCAGTCAACTCCTCGCAACTAATTAATAAATCCAACGAAGTTGGTTACATTATCAGAGTAGATTACCTTTGGCTTTTTTTTCTGTGAGTAACGAACCTCTGGATGTGACCAGCTCCAAATTGACTCTTCTCAAAACAATATGTAGTATCTCCACAAACTGTTGCAACTTCCAAAACCTTCTCTCCAGGGTTGAGAGATGTTACGACAGCCTTCCTTTCCTCTACTTCCATTTTGTGTCGATTATAATTAACTGTTGATGATGGCCACTGACTTAAACCCTAAATATAACCACTGGGATCCCTCCCACCATATCGATTCTGCTAACTGATTTGCGGAACATTCCCTTGGTGATAAATCTGCAGTATTGATCACTTCAGGAACGTGTTTCCAGTTATTTTTTCTAGTCAGCTTTTAAACTTCCAGTATTTGATTCTGCACAAAAACTGCCTACTGCTTTTCGTTGGGGATACAGTATAAGGCAAGTCTGTCCAAAAAGTGCAGAAATGTCCTTTGTTTGAAGCATACCTTTTTAGCTAATCTACATTAAATTGTGCAACAGTAACTTGAGACCTAGAATGGGGACATTATCTTGTCACTGTTATCAACTCGTAGAAACACGCAGACTTATTACTTGGCCCTGGCATCAAAAAACACGTGAAGGCTCCAACAGTCTCTGTTCAGCTGCGATAACTGCATTCAACTGGGTGTTTTAACTTGACTTAAAACTTTTTATTGCTCTATCCAATCAGTAAACTTTTTCTTAACTTTAACTGGCACCTCCCCATTCCAAGAAATCTTCGTACTCCACAACTGTTGAAATAATAATTTAGCTAATACCGTAAATAGTGTGGTGAAGCCAATCGGATCAAGCATTATGTGGCCCATGGACAGAATTCTCCGTTTTGTAATAAGTTCGTCCTTCAGTTTTCTTACAGTTCACGCAAAGGTTGTCTTCTTTAAGATTCTATTGTAGACCAGTACAGGTTTTTATTTGACGATCCGAATTCTCACACTCTCAACTCGAACTTTACAAGTAACAACAACTTGTCACGCTCCTCTTGAAATACATGCGCAGCTTCTATTAACCTCAAACTTACTGCTAAATTGTCCACGTAAAGGGATGATTTTAAATTGTCTGCTGTTGACCGTAAATGTTTTTCATGTTGATTGTAACCTTTTGACGCTGCAGATCCTTTCACCACAAATTCATATCTTCTAGCGCCAGACCTATTTGTTGAAACGCTTTTTTGATGTCCGCAATTCATCCAACAGGTTAATTCTGAAACGCGTTATTATGGGTCGGGATATTCCCCAGTTTGGTTTTGTTTCGAAGCATTGTTTGAGTGAAAGCTTGTCCTTAGCATGACACGATGGGTCGAATACGGGTCAAATTAGAATCGCGCTGTTTTGTTTGTAGACTCTACAATGCAGCAGAAAATGGTCGGGGTTACCCACCTCTTCCGCAGAAACCTCTTTAATGATGCTTATATCCTCCCATGGATTAAACACATGATTATAGGTTTCACATGTTTTATTCATTTTAACTTTGATGTGACGTTATCCAGTCTCCTCTTGGGTATTACTTTATTATCCGGCAGAAATTGATGATCTTCAGTTCACCTCAATTGACTTCATAACGACCATTCTCATTCTGCTTTACAGTTGATTAAACTGTTGAACTGCTAACTGTTTTTTTACTTCGGTCGGTGATACTTAAAAGATCCAAGTCCCATAACTTGTAAATTTCGTGCTTTCGTACTTAAGTGGTGTCACCAACAAACTGCTACTTTACGATACATTCTGATGTACACTCATTTCATTTAATGTCTATCCGAGTAGAGACTCTTTTGTGCCACAGATCCGGTTTCCAATGTACAAGTTGCTGCAACGTCTTGCCCAAAATGATGTGAATTCCTATATGCAGTTGTAAGTATCGTACAGATTTGACAGTTTCAGTTTGTAACAATTATGACGTTTCTCCCTTTGTCTGACATCCACCAAATAACGATTGAACCACTGTTTCTTCTCCTATTTTCAAAGTCTGCGGAATGTATTTCTTACCGCGATAGAGCGAATCCCACCGTCTTTTTTAGTTAGGGCGCAGAGTGAAGCTCCATAGAATATCTCTGTTACAGCGTCATTTACTTTCCGCTGCAAGTATAAAATTGCATACAGATGTTATTGTAGAGAGAAGATTCTTTCTAGCTTGACCAGTCATCGTGGAGCAGAGATTCTTCAGGTGTTGTGGTCTAAAACCGTCAATCCTTGAAGGCGAGCCGTTTGGAAAGAAAAATATGCCGTATAAACCATTACGGTCAGTGACAAGAAATAAATGGATAGCATTAAAGCCCGCAAGGGTATCAGGTATCAGATGAGGCTAGAATGCGAACCCCTTTCCGTACATTACCTTTTGTTACTTTCATCTTGACACGAGAAGGTATTCAGCTTGAGTTGTTGTGGTGGAGGAAAAGTGAACTGCGTTATATTACATTTGACTTCACTTGACAAAAATTTTGAGTTTGAGTTTCTGTCGGGAATTTGAAATGCTTTGTAGGAAAAGGTGAGCAGAGATGCCCATGATGTGAAGTAATTTTTTATAAACTTACACACGGTGACTTAAAACAAACTTAAACTCGGAATAACACAGTAAGTAGCTCCCGCCAACCCAAAAGGCTTTAACTATCTATGTAAAGCGGCGAAGCTCTTATGAAGCTGGTTAAAAAAAACAAAAACTAAACGTCGGTGCTGGAGTCTACCCCGAATAAAAATTTACTTAAATGCTAGAAATTCAAACTGTTCACTGTCACATGTACGTGAGCTTCATACGCATCAATAGTGAATAGGTTGCTTAAACATTAAAACTTAGCTGTATTTTGTAGTATGCAGTTTCGAGAACGAAAGTTCTTGCTAGCGACAGTAGTTGACAGCTCCAGAAGGTATTTAATCTCAGGATTTTCTTTAGAGGAAGTATGTAGTGAAGAACGAAAGGCAAATATGTTTTCTTGAAGTAGCAAGTATGCAGCATGAACGTCCCTGTAGCCTGTAGAGTTCACCGGCTGTTGGCAGCTTAATTAAATGCGAAACCCTGGTAGTCGTTAAGTTATGTAGCGAAGGGTTCTTAAATAACCATTTCAGCACCCCCAGAAATTATCCAGATGTAAGACACGATGATAATATGAGGTCAACGCACGTGCTAAACCAAAGAAATAAAAGAAAGTACTTACGGGGAATGCGGTCGGATTTAAATTTAAACACTAATTCGACTTATTGAAGCACACATTAATAATGTATGTGTAAAATTTTTAACTTTACGAGGCAGGCCGAAACACCCAAAGTAGACGGAAGTAGAAAATGTCCGCTCGTCGTCTTCGATACTTTCGTGAATTAAACATTTCCACCAATGGAAAATTAGCAATATGCGCGGCAAATTTGACTTTCGTTGTAAAGTGCTACACGCAACACGCGTTTTTAAGAAGGCTCCCGACGTACGTTTTACTTTTGCAAATAAACCCGTAACAGATTACAACATTTTAACGTCGATAATTAAAAATTTCAATTTTTATATATTTTATTGTTGGACCAAAGATGTTTCTACTTTATGGAAGTGTCTAACTATCACCAGAAATACATCATCTTCACCGGAATGTAGAACGTCCCCTAGATACAAGCAGTAGATTCGCTATACGTGTTAGTGTTTCCTTCAGTCACCAATAAATGGCGTTATGCGTTGACTTTCCGGTTTCGTCATATAGTGTCGTGATGGATATCGATTCAGAATCGATTATACTTCATCAAAGATGGCTGAGCACTGTGATACCGAAAATAATGTTACCACACGACGGAACAACGTAATAATTTAAAAACAGATTTTTTTTAAGTTTTAAATATTTCATTTGCATAAATATTACTAGGATATACTATGTTTGTTTGAATTAATTTTTAATTTTTAATTCAGCTTTAGGTTAGGTGTGAAAATAACAACAAACTAGATATTATACTAATGTAACACGTATCACCACCTATCGGTAACTTCGGGAAGTTAATATGCAAATATAGATTTATCTGGGCCTTAAACATTCCGGCGGAGATGATGTATTTCTGCTATCACCAATTCTTTTTGATGTCTTGATAAAGACCGACCTTTGTCGGTTGAATTGTCAACTCAAAAAAAGGACAAGGTGTTTTTGCACTCCAGTAGCACTTCCAACTCCTGTCCCAAAATGATGTGAAGTCCTATATGCAGTTGTAAGTATCGTACAGATTTGACAGTTTCAGTTTGTAACAATTATGACGTTTTTCCCTTTGTCTGACATCCTCCAAATAACGATTGAACCACTGTTTCTTCTCCTATTTTCAAATTTTTCATTCTTCAGTTCGATTATCAATCGGAATGGGTATAAAATACTACAACGCAAACGCATTCAATGTTAGTTGCCTAACTTACAGGTAGTAATATTTAATCTTTAGGTTGTATAACGATTTAACAAAGTGCTTGTTAGTCTTTTTAATCAAGTAAAACCACAAAAAAATATTCTGTCGTGCAACTCAACTAAAACTAACTTCGAATTTCGATTTATACGTGTAAAGTTGGTTGCCTAACCCACCAACTATTTAACGGCTTTAATTACCATTGTAATTATTTTGTTAATTGTGATTGAATTACCATCACGTAATTAATTGCACAAAGCAACCGCATTTTTTTTATAACGGTTTAGCTTCGATCAGTTTGCGTTTATTTAGGTCACAATCAAGGTTTCCGCACTCATTCAAGTTTATCTCACATACGCAAACTTCCTTTTTGCGCAACAATCGAGGATTTCGAATTATACTTTTACATTGCCAGTCGTCACTCACCTTCAAACCTGTTTCATTGCGATGAATGCAAATAACAACAAAGAACTCAGATTAGTGCACATTGTTGGTGGTGTATTCGTCTCGGGATGTGATTAAAAAAATAAAATGAGTTGCAGGTTTATAGGCACGGGGTGCGCACTCCTGCGGATACGTACCCGAACGATCCGCACATTAATAACAACCTGTTTCCTACGGGATGGGGACAAATTACTAATGTATGTAAGTATCTACGAATATGTATTTGATTTGGTTGGGGTTCTTGTAGGAAGGGAAAAGAAATTTATACGAGCACGGTAGGTACTTAAGGCAGCGTTACGATAGCTTCTTAGGGTCGTACTATTCACCCGAATTGTATTACGTCCAAACAACAGATGTTGATAGAACTAAGGTATCGGCACAGTGCATCAACGCTGGATTATGGCCTCCGTGCGATTCGCAGCAGTGGGGACCTATCAACTGGCAACCTATACCCATCCACTCCGAACCTCTCGACTCAGACAGCGTAAGTAACCACTCACCATTCCATTCACCAATAATTACATTTTAGCTCTTGCTGGTGAGAAAACCTTGCCCTCAGTACTACCTAGAGTTAGACCGCGTCTTAAAATCTGAAGACATTCGGCGCAAACTCAAAGAATCTCAACCACTATTCGCCGATCTCGCCAAACACACCGGTAAAAAAATCGAAAATTTCGAAGACGTCCAAGATGTGTACACGACTTTAATGTCCGAAGAAGCGTCCGGATTAGCGCTACCACAATGGACTAAAACCTTCTACCCGGCAAGAATGTCGCAGGCCACCGCTTTCAGTTACGTATTGAACACGTACAACGACAAACTGAATCGTTTAAAAGGTGGCGTATTCGTAAAGAAATTGATCGAAGAATGGATGAACGTACAGAACGGGGCCACGCGACGTAAAGCGTTTTTGTACGTGGGGCACGACGCGACCGTCGTCAATATTTTAAGCGCACTTAAGCTTTGGGAACCGCAAGTGCCGAATTTTTCGGCCAACGTGTTTTTCGAATTGTCTTACGATCGCGAACGCGACGAGTACGGCGTCGAAATATTTTTTAGAAACGCGGTGGACGCTTTCGTCGAGCCGCAGAAGTTGAAGATGCCTGGGTGCGAAGAATATTTTTGTCCGGTTAAAAAATTTGTTGAGTTAACAGAGAACGTTGTGCCCGAAGATTGGGAAAAGGAGAGTCAAACCGATCAGATCGGATTTGTTCATCCGACATTAAAAAGGACCGTAATTTCAGATTTTAAGAAAAAAATTAATACATATTTAAAAAAATTACGTTAGATGTCGCTACATTTGTGATTTAGATTTACATCAGTTTTTAGATTAATGTTATTAATTTTTAAATTTTATTATATTGTCTTAATTCTTGTTGTTAAATTAACTATTTTATCATCAGCTTGTATGAGCCATATTTTAATAAACAAATTTATAATATCTCTTTTATTCAGAACATTGTAGATAATAAAAATTATAACAAACATAACTCTTCAAACGAAGGAAACTTGTCAAATCCTATTCCTAAATCATCAATGAAAGCAACAGCTTTAGAGGTACAATGTCCAATCGTTTTGAGTGATAACTAGTTGCCTTGTTTAATTATATCTTGATATCTGGAATGTTTAAGATAAGCTACTTTTTCTGTTACGTTTTCCGGTTTCTGGGTAGACACATGGGATGAAGCTAAAGTGTTTGTACAGGTGGCATTCCTGCCCTAGAAACTAGCTCTCCACAGCCACATTTACGCGGTTCACATAAATCAAGTCCTAAACGAAGGGACAGAGCTACTTGAAACGTGTTATCATTTAAGAGTGTTCCTAACTTATTCTCGAATGAAATTGCATGCAGCCAAGCTCCACAGTGAAGAAATTGGATTCCTAAAAAACCGGGCTCTGTCCGTGTGTGAGCTAAACTTAAAAGTGTCATGATCCTTAAAATATTGAATGATGCAACTAAAAGTTCTACCCCAGTGATTGAATTTTATTCACCATATCTTTCATCGAAGCCACCAACAAAGAAGAGATCTGCTTGAGAAGAAATAGACAGTACAGAATAGGTAGGTATATCAGACACTTTCCTGATTCCAATACCTCTAAAGGCAACAAAGAGAAAAGCTATTTGAGATTGTAGAGAGTGTAAAAACTTCAGGTTCAAAATTGAAGACAATCCTACTTCTATTGTCTAAAGATTTAAGAATGTGCTTGAACTGAGTTATAAAAGTCGTTCGTAAAAAGTAGGTCAGTTTAGGTATTCCTAAAGCATTCTTTAATAGAAAGTAGGTTAAACGTTATTTAATAGTGTACGAATTAGATAGTAATTAGTTAAGTGTACGTTCAATAACAAATAATCAATTACGGTGAGAAATTCGAAGCAGTTCGGAAAGAAAGGTGTGAATTTTTGTGTTAGTTTTAAAGCGGAGTTTATTAAGTCTAAAAGATATCATTATATAATTTATCAAAATGTCGGAATCGGAATGGTCGAATACAGACACAAAAAAAGAAGACAGGAAGAAGAACTGTTTAGGTTATTTAGAAGAAGTAAAAAAATAGAAAGATCACCAGGGAAAGAGGAGGAGAAGAGAGAAGAAAAGGGAAGGTTTAGAGAAGTAACAAAAAGAAAAAGAAGACGATGACGAAATGAAAATGATATGGAAAGAAATGTTAAAAGAAATAAAGGAAATGAAATTGGTGCAAGAGAAGAATAATGAGGAAATGAAAGAGATAAAAGAGGAAATAAAAAGAATGGGGAGAAGTTCGAGGTAAAGTGTAAATACTTGGAGGAGAAGTGTGATGGGCTGGAGAAAAGAGTAGAACTCTTGAAAAAAAAGAGAAGAAGAAAAATTTGGTAGTAAAGGGGATGGAAATAAAGGGAGGAAAGAATGAAATAAAACAAGAAATGGAGGAGTTGATAAAGAAGAATCTAGGATTGGAAAAGAAAATAGAAGAAGCCGTGGAGATAAGAAAAGGTATAGTGATTATAAAAATGTCGAGTTTGGAGGACAAAATAGAGATACTAAAGAACAAAAGTAGAATGAAAGGTACCAAAATATACATAGACGAAGATAGGACAAAGAGGGAGAGGGAAATACAGATGAAGATAAGAATGGAAGCAAAAAAGTGGAGGAAGAGGGTTTGAGAGTGAAAATTGGATACAGGAAAATGTGGGTGGAGGGAGAAGAAAGAAGATGGGTGGAGAACGAGGGAGGATAAGAAAATGGACACCAAAAAACTAAAAATTGAGAAGGGGGGGAGGGCAAAGAAAAAAAGGGAGAAAAAGGGTGGGGGTAAAAATAAAGAGAAAAATAAGATCTTATTTTGGAACATTGCGGGGATAAAAAACAAAGGTGTAGATTTTTGGAACTATATAAAGGGTTTTAAAATGGTAGGTTTAGTAGAAACTTGGATGGAGGAAAAAGAATGGAGTACATGGAAAGATAAGATGCCGAAAGAATATGTATGGGAAATTCAGTATGCAAAAAGAAAAGAGAGGAAGGGAAGGGCGAAAGGAGGATTAATAGTGGGGTAAGAAAAGAATGGGAAATAGAAAAGGAAATAGAAGAAGAAAATGTAGAGGGATGATTAAAATCAGAGTAAAGACGGAAAAAGGGGAAAAATATAATATTTTTACGATATATGGAAAGAAAATGGACACAACGAAAGCAATTATAGAAAAGGCAATAGAAGAAAGGGATGAAGGCAAGTTGATTATAGGAGGAGATTTGAATGCTAGGATAGGAGAGGAGGGAGGAATAATGGTAAATGGAGAGATAAGAAATAGGATATCAATGGATAAGAAAATAAACGGACAAGGAAAAATTTTGATAGAACTATGTGAAGAGAGAGGTTGGACAATAATGAACGGAAATTTGGAAGAAGAAGGAAAAGGGGAATTTACATATGTGGGAGAAAGAGGCCAGTCAGTAATAGATTATGTGATTATAAACGAAAAAGTAAGGAGGACATAGAAACACTAAGAATAGGAGAGGAGATAGAATCGGACCATCAGCCGCTAGAAGTAGTCATGATGGAAGAGGGAGAGAAAGAGGTACAAGAACAAGAAGAGGTATGGAGAGAAAAGAAAGTATGGACTGAAGAGAGTATAAAAAGATATAAAGAGGAAATGGAAGAGGAAGTAAATACTAAAGGAGAGGTGGAGGAAGAGATGGAGAGAATTACAGCCAGGATGGAATTGGCAACAGAGAAGATAAAGTATAGATTAAGAAAACAAGAATTAGGGAAAAGAAAAGATTGGTGGAACGGAGAATGCGAGAAGGGGAAAAAAGAATTAAGAAAAGGAAGAAGGAAATGGAAAAAAGGAAAGATAGAGATAGATGAATACAAAAGGTTAAAAGTAAATTTTAAGGGAATATGTGTAAAAATAAAGAAGAACATAAAAACAAACCGAGATAAAGATTAGAGAAATTAAAAATGAAGGACAGGTATGGGAATTCATTAATAAAAAGAGGAAAAAGGAGGAAGGATGGAAGCAAATATAGATGGGGAAAAATGGGAAGAACACTGTAAGAAGTTAGTAGGAGAGAGTGAAAAAAAGCAAGAAATGAAGAAGTTGGAAAAAAAGGATAAGACACAGAGAGGGTGGAATAGGAAAAGAAGAAATGGAGAGAGCAATAAATAAAGTAAAAAAGGAAAAGCAGAAGGGACGGATGGAATACAAGGAGAACAATGGAGGTACATCGGAGAAGGAATGAGAGAAAAGTAAGAGAAGTATTCGAGAGAATATGGAAAGGAGAAGGGTTTCCAGAAAAATGGAGAGAGGCAATAATATGCCCAATTTACAAGGGGGGAGATAGGAAGAAAGCGAACAACTATAGAGGAGTGAGTATAATGAATGCGGGCTATAAGATATATGCGGAAATAGTTAGAAAAAATTGGAAAAAGAAATAGAAGAAAAGAATATAATACCGGATTGGCAAGCAGGATTTAGGAAAGGAAGAGGAACGATAGACAATATATACATATTAAAGCACATAATTAATAAAGAGTTAGCAAAGAAAGGAGGAAAGATGTACGCAATATTTCTAGACATTAAAGCGGCATTTGATAATGTGGAAAGAGGGGATTATGGAAAAGGATGGAGGAGGTAGGAATAAACAGAGATATAAAAATGCAATAGAGGAAATATACGAAGAAACAAGGTGTAGAACGAGGGTAGGGAGGAAGCTAGGTAGAGAATTTAGGACGGAAAAAGGACTAAAACAGGGATGTCCGCTAAGCCCAATCTTATTCTCGATATACATTAGTGATCTTGAGGAGGAAATGGAAAAAATCAAGTAGGAGGAATAGTAGTAGGAAGGAAAAAGATATGGGTTTTAGCTTATGCGGATGACATTGTGGCAATAGCGAGAAATGAAGAAGAGATGAGAGGAGTAGTTAAATTTATGAAGAAATACCTAGAAAATAAAAAACTAGCAGCAAATGTCGGGAAAACAAAAATTATGGAATTTAAAAAAGAAAAGGAAGACGAAAGGAGGTGAAATGGTGGTGGGGGAGGAGGAGGTAGAGAGAGTAGACAAGTATAGATACTTAGGTTACAACATCAGATATGATAACAAAGATGGAGACCATATAAAAGAGATGAAAATGAAAGGAAATAGAATAGTAGGACAAGTATGGGGGTTAGGGGAAAGGATATTTGGTAAAGATATAGAGAAAAGGAGATGGATGTTTGAAAAGTTGGTAAGAAGTGTGGTACTGTATGGAGCGGAGATTTGGGGTTGGAGGGAATGGCAAGAGCTGGAGAAGATACAGGAGAAATACTGGAGGTGGACGTTAGGACTAGAGAAAGAGACACCGGGGTATATAGTGGAAGAAGAGCTAGAAATAGAAAAAATAAGGATACAAGCAGGAAGAATTGCAGTAAGGTATGAAGAAAAAATGGGAAGTAGGAAGGAAAATGAAATACTTTATGAAGTTTGGAAAGAGATCGAGGCACAGAAGGTAAAATATGGGGAAGAAGAAAGAAGAAAATACTATGAAAGAGTGGGATACGCGAGAGAAGAGATAAAGAGATTAAGAGAGGGGGGGAGAAAGATGGAAGAGGAAATAATTGCAAGAGATAAAGATACTCAGAAGCAGGAAAGAAGGGCAAAAATAAAGGAAGGAAAATATAACGAGAAATACATAAAAATAATGACAGACAAGACACCAAGGTACATAACAGAAGGAAAAGGAATGAATGAAATAAGAATGATTGCAAGGTTCAGAATGGGTAATGAAGAAAATGAAAATAAATATTGGATGAGTGATGAGGAGAGAGTATGCAGGTTGTGTGGGGATGAATGGGAAAATATAATACATATAAAAGAGGGATGCAGGGAAACAAGACATGAGGAAAAGGAATGGAAGTTACTACTAGGAGAGAAAGGGGAAGGAAAACAATGGATGAGGGAAGTGTTGGAGAGGAGGAAAGGGATGGAGGAGAGGAAAAGAAAAATACTGAAAGTTTAGAGAAGAGAGGGATGGAAGGTTGAAGAAGGAAACAGAAATTAGTTAAATTATAATTTAATGAAATATTATGTTGTTTTTTATTTATTTTTGAGATTGTAAAGGACAAACCGAATCTTTTGTTATAAAAAAATTTTTTTAAGACAAAATAAATATTGAATTGAATTGAAGAAAGAGAAGATAATAGTGGGTTTTTTTTTTTGTTTTTTTTTTTTTTTTTTTTTTGTTTGTTTTTTTTTTTTTTTTTTTTTTTTTTTTTTTACGTGCATATCGCTATCTAAAGCAACAGCTTCAATTGCCTTAAACGCACAGTGTCGATAAAGCCAAGTAAAAAACTTGTAAGAAGCATTACACGCAACGAAAGAACACCTGATGCTGCATTTCGATCTTATTATGAGCTCATCAGAGGTGTATACTTAAGTGCGGTGATACAACGCTTACAAAACGACGAGTTGGTCTTTTCAACTCTGTGAGTAATGAATATAAAAAATGTGTTCTGACGACATCGTGTATAAACATTGAACGTATGATTAGTATAAACTAAGAAAACTCGTGTGTTTAAAGGCATTGAATTTTTTTTTTTTTTTTTTTTTTTTTTTTTGGCTGTTACTTAGATAGCGAAATGCACGTAAGCTTACACATGTCTTACTTTTAACTGTTGGCATTTTCTTAGTTTATACTAATCATACGTGTCAATGTTCATACACGAGATGTCGTCAGAACACATTTTGCTTATTAGAAATAAGCTTCTGTAGCTCAATAAACTTCTTATTGAATGGCATAAGTAACAATGAGTGCTTCCAACAGGCCATATCTCCACAAAAAAAGATCTCGCATTTTCCTGGATACAATTGTAATCCAATTTCACGGCATTAAAAAAATTAGTCTTTTAAGTTTTCTAAGACAATGTCCGATTCTCCTCGTAAAGTACTATTACCAAGGTACTAAAGGTTAAGTTCGGTTGTTAAAAAGGAAATTATACAGTGATTGCAAAGCAGAAGAGCAAAGGGCCACCTGGGTCGTCTTGTTGTGCATCACAATTTTGTCTACGAACCATAACATTCAAAAAAAGTAGTTCGCAGCGTCAGAAGCTATACGACGTAACTCACTTCTCTTCTCTTTAAAGAATTAACAACGTTGAAAACATTGACCTTCACTACTACTTTGAAAGCTATTTTGATTTAAAATGGTATAAGATCGGATTGCTTTGCATCCTCCTTTGTACCAAATTAATTTCCAATTAAATCACTCAATTTTCTACAAATTGATTTGGCAGCCATTTTTTGTGTAGATAATTCAAACAGCGATGGGGCGTAATTTTCCATACTCCATATTGGATTAAGATGATAGAATGATTGACGTTTCCACATGACACCTATTTCACGAGGGTCACAATTAAACAAACACCATTAGGTTTGCTACAATTAGGTGTCAAGTACTTGAGATGTTGGGGTCTTAAGCTAACAAAACCACGGTCATCATATGATGATGTAAGCTCCATCATACCTAATATCGAAATAGTGAAAGTTGGGTCTTTAGGTTCATTAGGTTCAGCGCTTGGGTGTTTTAACCTCAACAAATTAAAACTTTATCTGTCAGATTTGGCAATTGTATCGGAGGAAGAGATCAATTGTATAGCACCTTTAATATTTCCATTGTTAAGTTTAAATTGAACTCGTTCTTGTAACAAAGCTTTTTTTATCCCTAAAGTCCTTTTTGATCTCAGTTGGGAAAGCTCCACACAATTCCTTTTTATAATTGAAGTAAAACCGACGTTTTCATTGTTGCAAGGGACTGTAGTATGGTGAAATTTTACCAAACTTTACATCATTAATCCTGCTAAATGGTTGTTATTTGACAGCGATCTTTGAAGGAATTAAATTTGTTTATTCGTATGGTAAAGGACTGAGATAGATGCGCTATAAAATTCCTAAATTTACTTGAAAATAATTCAGTAGATTCCTTTTCTTGTAGTTTAAATTCTTATGTTTTTATAAAAATAGAGAAACGTTCGTATCTTAAAAAATTAATTAGATGTCTCTACAATCGTTTAACTTTTATTTTTAATTTTAACGATTTTTTTTAACTTAAATACCTAATTCTTTTAAGCTAGATGTTTGTTTGAAGTGCATTTTCTAAAATAAATGTGTTGCACATTTTGTACCAAAAACATTCAAACTCTTATTATTTGTAGGCAACCAACCACACTGTTTTTAAATATAGTAGATGTCGCTAACATCAATAACGTCTTCCCGATATCTCCTTTGATGTGTTCTGATATTCTTCCTTGTAAAACATAATCGATCCGGGAAAACCGTACAAAGAAGAGAAATTTAACATTTTCGACAACTCACAGCAAGATCAAGTGTCAGTTAGAATCAACTTTTGGAGTTTCAACCAGCTCTTGAAGTCTCATACTGGACAGTAAGAATAAGTAAAATCTTGTCTAAATCAACTGTATAATAATATGTATAATCACAACAGAAAAATAAATAATGTTTATAGGCAATTAACTATACACAAAAAAAACACGTCAGATGTCGCTACTAACGACTACCTTTTAAGTTTATTTTCCTTTTATCATATCCGTCCTATTCTGCGTTTAATTTTACCAGTTTTTTAGATTTATATTTAAATTTTAGTCACTTTGTGACCGTAGTGTACGTTTCTGACTTCACCTTCCACGAAGAAGTCTGGTACAAATCGCGGCGCTCCGTTTTCATAAAAAACAACGAAATTGTGTATAAAATCAACTGTTACATTTTCAGAAAATCAAATTTTAATCGATAGAAAATGGAAGAAAAACGCTCTGGCAGGGTGTATCGTCGCAAAGGTTTGTATTTAATTTGGCACGCGCGCGAAGAAAACGAAAAGTGTTTTCATTTTAGTGACATTCACCGATAACAGCTTGCAAAAACCAAAATCGGCCGACTGTCAGAGAAAAGACGGACAACAAAGACCGCGGAGTCGCAGCCTGTACACAACCAACTCTTATCTAAACGAAGAGACTTTAAGCATTCGCGATTTTAAACCTTACGAAGGGGTGGCGTGGCTGCCTCGCCTCCACAACAAAACTTATTACGTCGACGATTACTCCGTAAGTGAATACGATTTGCTTCTTTGATTACGGCGTGCTTTTAGGGCGACAATTGGAACGACGATGGTACTTTAGGTAGTAATTGTACCATTTCGACTCAGGGGATCATATCTTTGCGTTTACATAACCGAGTACGGGTAGACATATCATTGGACAAGGCCGTACGCGTCATGAATTACAAAAGCGGTATCGTCTTGGCGTTAAGCTCCACCGGTAGCTCGGCCGCTCTTTTGCATCCCAACGGTCGGGTGTATCAGTATGGGTCGCGCGTCGAAATCCTCGCGCACGACTCTGGAGGAAACAACAAGTACGCGAAGATGTGGTACAAAGGCGTCAGCTTCACCAGCGACCAGTGCGCTCTAGTGTATTTAGTCGACTCGGCTGGAACGCGCACCACAACAGACAGTTTTTCCGATTTGACTCAAGATTTTTCTTTGAACGTATTTTATAGGTAAGTAAAACGCGCTCCTCTCCGTTCGCCGTTTCTTGTTTACGTTTTAGCACCGGCAACCCGCACATGGATTCGGGCAGTTACGGCGCCCAAAACATCAGCGACGCAATCACCATTCTTCAGAGCTCCAACTTTTGGGCGACCGAAGACGGAACCGAGAATTGGATCATAAACAATGTGAGGATCTCACAAACCTCCGACGGACTCGTTCGGTAACGCATTGAATTCTTTTGATTCGTTATCATTAAGATCGTTTATTTTGCAGCATCGGCCGCAATAGTAATAAATTTTCGTTACGCACCTCGCCTACCAACGGCTCGGCGTCGGTGAGTTCGCCCTTCTTGCACTGCACCGGATCTTTAGGACAAACTCGTCATTTATTCGTGCGTCGCGGCGAACGGCGCATGCATTACGACGGATCAAGTTTTATTGTACGCAACGCTGGCCACTCGGCCGGGTTCGACGAGAAGCATCAACTTAAAGTTTATTAGACAGAAAGGAGAAGATGTTTTCTTATAAAATAATTATTATCACAAAAAATGTTGATGGTTTTGTTTGTGATTGATTTTTCAAAATTCGCGCGACGGTACAGCAACGGATTTTAGAAATTTTCTTTAATTAGTGTTTGCGAAACGAAGGGATTATGAAGGGGGACGTGAGAAGAACGAGTATTTAATAGATGGTTAAAAAAAAAAGTTAAAATGTGATCATTTTTTTAAAGTAGTGAAGGTACTACGCTTTTAAACGATAAAGTGACGGATTCCAAAAAAAGTGTATTTTCTTTGAACCAGCTGCTGTTGTGCCACTAGTTTTGAAAAATTTCTGTGTGATTAGAGTTGTAGAGCTAATGTGTACATTACTAATCAATAATAAAAAAGCTTAATGGCTCTTCCTGTATAGTTTTTCAAGGACCATTCGATTTCTTACTGAATGCAAAAAATAGCAGCACCATCTCTTGTATATTTCTGGATACGTAGAGTAGGACTGTGGAAATAATTATCTTTAAGTTAATTATCTCAACAAACTGATGTGTTTTAAACATTATGTTTTATCTAAAAGGCAAATTTCAAATAAGAAACGCTGTGAAGAACCTAAAAAAAACACATAAAAAAACTGTTATTTTAACTTTTTATCAATAGATGGCGCAGTTTTGTTTGTATTTCGTGTATATGCAATTGGTTGACAATTTGCAAAGAAACTATACAAGATGTAACAAAATAAGTGTAAAACATTTCCGGGGCGATTCCTCATCGAAAAAGAGATAGGGTCTTTCATATAAAGAAACTTCATTGGGACATCCCTTGTTAAGATACAGCCTCTTAAAGGGAGTACATACATAAAATTTGTTTTGCATTTTTTTACAAACACTAAAAAGTTGAAATTAAGATGACATTTTCTACTATCTAAAAGACACTTAGCCTGTAATTTATTTGATTTACCCCATGATTTAAAGGGGTAGAAAACGCAACCTCTAAAATTTATTTCCAATGTAATTTTTGGTTTGAGTTCAGTTTGACCCACACGATGAGACCTATATATTTAGAAAACCCATGACCTGGGTAGTACAAATATGCAAGAATTTAAAAAAAAAAGTTGTGGAAACTGGTGAAAAAAATTATTTTATAAAATATATTTTTTATTGATTAGGTTTTGCCGTGCACAGTTGTTCAAGAAAGGCCCGTCACTCGCTTCTATTTAATTTAAGATGAGTTGCATCGCCGAGCACAGTTGTTAGCTTAGGTTAGGTAAGGTTAGGTTAGGTTATATTGAAACTATGGAAACAACCTTTCAAATTAATCATTGTTTTTAGTTAACCCATTAGTGCGTATGGTCCGTTTAAACGGACGCTCATTTAACGGTAGCGTGCGCTTTAATAAACATAACCTACAAATATACAGTTGCATAAGTGTTTACTCTGATATGTGTTTGAATACAAAAAAAAATAGTGTATGCCTTTATTACGATTTATGTGGAGGGGTAACGGGTAAGTTATCAATAAATTTTTCTGTCTAAAATATTTTTTGCAATATTATAAATATCATATTTTTAAAAGTTTATGGTTTACGCAATTAACTGTGCTGACTAATTTGTCTAATAATAACAATTAATTTGTTTATACTTGTTTATATGTGACGTCTGTTATAACGGCCACTATGCGGTGCGGTTAGATGTGTTTTAGTAACTACGCAGATTGTCTCTTGAAGAACTTCTACAAGCGTTAGACCAAAATGATATTGATGCTCCACTTGATATATATGCCATTCCTACAGAAGATGGCAATGATACCGATATGGACGAGGATTTGAGTGACGACGAACATGTTGCAGATCTCAATTGCCTCAGTCCGAAAATGCTTAAAACTACTTGTGAAGTAGAAACAAGAAAGACTGCTAAAGCCACGGCTGAAAAACCTACACCATCTTGTTCCCATTGTGATTCCAGTGACGAAGAGCCCCTATCGAAACAAGCAAGAGTCAACCCCAAAAAAAAAGGTAAATCAAAAGAAGAGTAAAACAAATTATACCTGGTCACACAGCAAACCATCATTCAGTATGAATGTAAACTGCAAAAAAGTTCCTCCATCAGAGGCAGCAAAGGCATGTAAAACACCTCTTGATTTTTTTAAATTATTTTTCACTGATACTACGCTACAACACTTCATAGAGCAAACCAATTTATATGCCGGACAAAAAAATAAAATTTTGAATGTGACACTGGACGAAATGAACGTTTTTATTGGAGCTCTATTGTTTTCTGGATATTCCAAATATCCAAATAAAAGACTTTTTTGGTCGAATTCTCCAGATATACCTGTTGTATTACAAAACAGTATTCGGCTAAACAGGATTGAAGAAATTCTACGAAACTTTCACCTAAATGATAATAGTAAGCATGATAATACAGATCGCTTATTCTAGCTAAGGCCACTGATAACACACCTAAATCACATCCACGGTGGATGTGACGAAAATATATCTATAGATGAAAGCATGATACCCTATTATGGAAAGCATTATGCTAAGCAGTATATTAGAGGAAAGCCGATAAGGTTCGGTTTCAAAAATTGGGCTTGTTGCACGAGTTTTGGGTACTTGCTAGTTTTTGATATATACACAAGAAAATGTAATAATGACAACAAAGTTTTTGGCATAGGAGGTGATACGGTGGTTTCACTTATCAGTGCAGCAAAAATTCCTCCTCACAAAGGATTCAAGATTTTTTTTGATAATTATTTTTCATCGAGTGATCCTTTCAAACATCTTTCAGAAAAAGGGTATTGTGCAACAGGAACCATTCAAGATTCACGAACCAGCAAATGTCCTCTAACTAATGTCAAAACAATGGATAAAAAGCCATGGGGTAGCTATGATTATCGAACAGATACTGATAATAAAATATCACTAATGAGGTGGAAAGATAATAAAACAGTTACATGCATAACTAATTATGATCCAGTTAAAGAAGGAACCTGTAACAGATATTCGCTTGACAGTAGGGCTAAGACTGCTGTTCTCCAACCAAAATCGTTTTATTTGTTTTTTATTTTAAAATTAGCACAGATAAACTTTATGCACTAATGGATTAATCAAAGTGTGTGACAGTGCAATTCCTTTTACTTCTTCTTCTGTTGTTGTGCCATTGAATTTCAAGCCGAAATGGAATCGAAAAAGGCACATCGAGTTAACTGGAACACGGAAACTGGCAGTAAGTTATGCAATTAGAAGTCATTTATTGCCAATGTTTAAAATTTGCCGTAATTGCAAGAAACAAATGACTGTGTTCCGCAACTTTTTTTCCAAAATTCTTGTGTATTCGTGCTCCTCAGGCCATGGGCTTTTTAAGTATATAGGTTTCATCGTGTGGGCCAAACTAAATTCTAACCAATTGATATCACGCTGTCAGTTTTTTCCGAAAATTTTGATTTCAATTTTCTAACCTTTTTAGTGTTTGTGAAACAAATTTTACGTACCCCCTTTAAGGGGCTGTATCTTAACAAGAGATGATCTACTGAAGTTTCTTTATATGAAAGACCCTATCTCTTTTTCGAAGAAGAATCACCCCCCGGAAACCAAACAAATTATACAGATGTATTCTTTAAATAAAATTGATTTTTTTCTCAATTATTTACTTGGTTTGAGATTTAATTATGAATTCGTTCGTTTGAAAAAGGAGTCGGTCGCTAGAAGCCCAGACGGCCAGACGGTGGTAAAACGAGAAGAACCGGTTTTAAGTTAAGGCAGAACAGAAAAGTGCGTGCTTTAATACTTACTAATAATCAAGGTTGATTAATGATAAGGTTGAGGGTAATACAATAAAATAAAATGTTTAACATTGTGTGTTGATTGAAGTAAATCAACGACTGTAGACAAAATCTAATTATTACAATATCCATGAAATATCTTTCTGTCTGTCTGTTTATCATCTCCTCCTACGTGTTTAAAAAAAAATGAAGCAAGCATTTTTGAAACTCTAACTTAACTCCCTGGAGGGTTAGCCACGCCCACTCTCCCCAAACGTTAAATTACTTTTTGTTTTTATTACCAAATATGTTTGTCTTGACAAGACAAACATCTTTTGTATACATCATTTTGACCTATAACCTTAAGGTCAAGTGTTATACAAATTTTTCTATTACAATTTTTACACACTAACCTTCTTTACATTCATTGGTAACGTAATGAGTACAACTTACTGCAACTTTGAACGATAACCTCTATGACCTGGGTGTTTCATACAATGTTTTCGTACGTAATAATTAGAAATTGGTTTGATAAATAAAATGAGAAATGCTTAATTGAAAATAAACTGTGCGTTTAAAGGGTACAATGCAGTTGTAAGAGGGTTTTGTTCTTAAGGAATATAGAATGAGAAAACAATAAAACAAATAAATACAAATTAGGAGACGTTCGGTGTATCTATTTACGATAAAGTTAATGCAAAATTTCTATTTATACCAAAGAATTTCTTCCTAAATAATACGGCAGTGATTTACGTTTACTTTTGGATCATCAAAAAATACCATAAAAAAGATGGCGCCGATGCGCGGTTGACGCGCGATTATGTTGAATAATATTTTTGTTAGGTTTTAAATTTTTAGTTTTTCTACTGTTTGAATAATTGACTATCGACTATTTTTGCATGGTAACGAACGTATATTTGGACTTTTTTGGAGTATAAAAGTAGGCTATAGACTGCAAACAAGATTTGAATTGTTAAATTTAGCTACATTATCTTTAGAAAAAAAATTAAACTTATTTTGTTTTGATTACCACAGTACACAACATTGGCTCTCGAGCAGGGCCCAATTACTTATAATCAAGAAAGTTAAGTACAAAAATTTTTTACAGTTCTGCCCAAAGCATACAATTATAATGAAAAAACTATAATATAAAGATGTTTCACATAATTTACATGCATTCGATGGATTTCTTACTTAAAGATTAAAAATATTATTAATTAAATATTAAATTAATTTATTGCTACGGATGAGTCTACCTTTAATCATGATTTCAACATTTGTTAAAGAAGAACTGAATGAACTGCCTTTTATCAAGCATATAAGATAAATTACACTACAATAAATTAATTAATAACTAACTTCAATTAATGTTACTATAAGATTAAAGGCGGCTGCACAATTGCTCGGAAACGAGAACGTTAACGGGAACGAGAATGGGAAGAGAACTGAAATATTTATGCAGATGCCCAATCAACGTGAACGGAAACGGAAACAGTAGGGATATTTGACGTTTTCTGGGAGATTTATTTGTTTGAATCACTTGTTTATTCGCTTTTATGAAAACTAATGATCATGAAATGTTTTTCAAATATACTCGAATGCACCCTGAACATTTTGATGGAATTGTAGCTGCTTTCTTATTGGCTCAGCTATTAGCATTATATCTCTTTGCTGTGATTGTGCAGCCGCCTTTAGTCCATCAAATGCTAACTAAATAATGCTTTAAAATAATTTAAGTTGGTATGAATTTAAATAATTCGCCCAGAACCTTTGAAAATAATTGAAAATTTGTATCCTTGTATTAATGGTCCAGATATTTAAAAGGGTTTACAATTCAAACTTTGATTGATAAAGGGCGCGTAGTCAGAGATGACGTGAACAAGCTGAAGAGTTCTGTAAATATAAAACTCTCAGATAAGCAGTTGACTTTGTTTTTGTTAGCATGCAACTACGATCAAAATCGTGCAAAATCTGCTATCGCAAACTATTTCAAAATCCGACAGGTGGCGCCTGAGATCTGTGTAACGGGCAAGCGATTGCAAAATCAACTAGTCGTTGGGTAGAAGCCTAATATTGTTTTGACAGCCTTAATTTTTACCATTTTGTACAGATGTTATTCAAATTCAAATCAAATTTATTTGTCTTTTTAAAATAACAAAGTGATTCGGTTCTTTCACAAACTTTTTAAACTTAAAACTAAATACGAAATTTAACTAAAAAAACCTTAACAATCATTTTCTTTTTATCCATATTTGATTCCATCCATTATTAAATCGTTGTATTTGTCGTTATATCTTCCTTGTCTAATCTTCGTTCTTCTCTCCTGCACCTGGTTATGTTTGTCTTTTTTTTACTATCTCTTCTTTCATCTTTCTTCCTTCACCTCTTAGCTTTTTATTTTTTTTTTTCTTGCGTATCCTCCTCTTTGATAAAATGCTTTCCTATCTTCTTTACCTTATTTCACTTTTGGTTCCTCTATCTCTTTCTAACATATGTACAGCATTTTATTCTATTTTCTGTTTTCCATCTTTTCCTTCAGTTTCAATGCTCTATTTCCTGTTTGAATTATTAGGTATCCTGGTCTTTTATTATCTAATCTTAAAGTCTACCTATTTGAATTTCCTCTCCTTTTCTTTTCCTCTCCTCCATCACTTTCCTCCTCTCCAACACTTCCCTCATCCATTGTTTTCCTTCCCTTTCTCTCCTAGTAGTAACTTCCATTCCTTTTCCTCTTGTCTTGTTTCCCTGCATCCCTCTTTCATATGTATTATATTTTTCCATTCATCCCCACACAACCTGCATAATCTCTCCTCATCACTCATCCAATATTTATTTTCATTTTCTTCATTACCCATTCTGAACCTTGCAATCATTCTTATTTCATTCATTCCTTTTCCCTCTGTTATGTACCTTGGTGTCTTGTCTGTCATTATTTTTATGTATTTCTCATTATATTTTTCTTCCTTTATTTTTGCCCTTCTTTCTTGCTTCTGTGTATCTTTATCTCTTGCAATTATTTCCTCCTCCATCTTTCTCCCCTCCTCTCTTAATCTCTTTATTTCTTCTCTCGCTTATCCCACTCTTTCATAGTATTTTCTTCTTTCTTTCTTCCCCATATTTTACCTTCTGTGCCTCGATCTCTTTCCAACATTCATATAGTATTTCATTTTCCTTCCTACTTCCCATTTTTTCTTCATACCTTACTGCAATTCTTCCTGCTTGTATCCTCATTTTTTCTATTTCTAGCTCTTCTTCCACTATATACCCCGGTGTCTCCTTCTCTAGTCCTAACGTCCACCTCCAGTATTTCTCCTGTATCTTCTCCAGCTCTTGCCATTCCCTCCAACCCCAAATCTCCGCTCCATACAGTACCACACTTCTTACCAACTTTTAAACATTCATCTCCTTTTCTCTATATCTTTACCAAATATCCTTTCCCCTAACCCCATACTTGTCCTACTATTCTATTTCCTTTCATTTTTATCTCTTTTATATGGTCTCCATCTTTGTTATCATATCTGATGTTGTAACCTAAGTATCTAGTAACTATTTCCGCATATATCTTATAGCCCACATTCATTATACTCACTCCTCTATAGTTGTCCGCTTTCTTCCTATCTCCCCCCTTGTAAATTGGGCATATTATTGCCTCTCTCTATTTTTCTGAAAACCCATCTCCTTTCCATATTCTCTCGAATACTTCTCTTACTTTTTCTCTCATTCCTTCTCCGATGTACCTCCATTGTTCTCCTTGTATTCCATCCGTCCCTTCTGCTTTTCCTGTTTTTACTTTATTTATTGCTCTCTCCATTTCTTCTTTTCCTATTCCATCCTCTCTGTGTCTTATCCTTTTTTCTAACTTCTTCATTTCTTGCTTTTTTCACTTTCTCCTACTAACTTCTTACAGTGTTCTTCCCATTCTTCCTCATCTATATTTGCTTTCATCCTTCCTCCTTTTTCCTCTTTTTATTAATGAATTCCCATACTTGTCCTTCATTTTTAATTTTTCTATTTACTTCCTCTTTCATTTCCTCTTTATATCTTTTTATACTCTCCTCAGTCCATACTTTCTTTTCTCTCCATACCTCTTCTTGTTCTTGTACCTCTTTCTCTCCCTCTTCCATCATGACTACTTCTAGCGGCTGATGGTCCGATTCTATCTCCTCTCCTATTCTTAGTGTTTCTATGTCCTTCTTACTTTTTCGTTTATAATCACATCATCACAGATATTATTGAGTTTTACCTAAAAAAAACACCTAACCACTGTTTGGTGATTGTTGTAAATCTTCAAGACAACGACTATCGTAAGTTTGATCTTGAAACGCATATGAAGCTTGCTTTCATGATTGTGGACTTAGTCGCGCACTCTAATCTTTCTAAAGGCATAATCGGCTTCTTAGATTTCAAAGGGGTGCGATCAAAAATATGGCACATCGTTGTTTTGACATTTTTCTTTTAGACTACTCTGATGCATTTAACACTAAGAGTGAAAATTTTCTTGCGTTACTTCCAAGAAGTTCTTCATATAAAACTAAAATAAGTACGAAGAAATGGAACACTGAACTGCAGCGTCTATTTAACAAACGGGAAAACACCAAAAAACTGCACTAAAAGTTTACTCGAACACGTGTTTCAATAGCTAAGCTATCATCGTCAGCGAACCTATACTAAAAATATAAACAATAGGAAGCTTATATATACTATCTGCGTGTCACGCATCGTTTCACTTCTTGATTCTTATATAAGCTTGAATTTGCTAAGCGTAAACGGTTAGGTTTGGAAATTAAATGTCATTATAGTAAATTAGGTAAATTGGAGTTAGAAGCATATAGTTCCATTTGAAACTGACTTCAGGTTAAATGATGACGAGTATGTTGAATGGATTAAGTTTTTGCACCATATTAATGAAATTATTCAACACAAATTTTGGCAAAAAAAGATTACCCAGAACAAAAAGTTTACAGAATTATCTAAAAAAGAAAAAGAAGTGCACAGACTTGATCCCCAAAAATCTAACATAGTGGTAAACAAATCCTCGGAGATTTTTAACAATGACGAATTAACTTTGTTGAGTAAAGACTTGAAATATAACCTCAAATTTAACAAAGCATCCGTAGATCAGATTATTGTAGGAATTGAAAGTTCGATCAAACCTTTAGATGATAACTCTAAAAAATTCATTAGGAAAGCCTGTAAAACTCAAATTTCAGATAATATTCAGCAGTTACCAAAATTTAAATTAACGCGAGAGAAATAAACAGTGTTAAAAATCTTAAAGAGAAAAATTGTTATTATTTCAAAGCAGATAACGGCACGGTTATATTGGACAAAGAGGATTATTATGAGTCAGTTTAGGTGATGCTTAATATCTAAAAATCCTCTTCCCAAAATGATTACTGATATCCCTAGAGTCTTAGTAGAATGTAAAAATATTATACCAAAACAACTTAGGTTTAGACTAACGGTATCTAACCCGGTTCTTCCTAGAATGTATTGTTTGCCTAAGATACATAAACCCGGAAAAGCAATGCAGCCTATTGTTTCAGGTATTAATGCTCCTACTTATCTGATATCTAAATGATTGTCAAGTAAATTCAACAGTTTTCAATATCAACAATCACATTTCAGTGTTCAAAATTCATACGATTTTATTGAAAAAATTAAAAACATTGAGCTGACTGAGAACGAAGTTTTAGTTTCATTCGATGTCTGTTCATTGTTTCCAAGCGTTCCGATAGATGTCACTTTAGATTATTTGAGAGATATTGTTACGGTTTTATTTTTATTGTTTTAAAAACAAATTTGCTTTTAAATTATGATGATAACGGTCCATTAGAATTTTCGGAATTACTCAAGATTATATAAAAATCAAAAAGTGTAACAATGAGTGACACGCAGATAGTATATATATAAGCTTTCTATTGTTTATATTTTTAGTATCGGTTCGCTGATGATAATAGCTTAGCTATTGAAAGTAAAGTCCGACTAAAGTTTTTGGAGCAGTTTTGTAGTGTTTTCCAGTTTGTTAAAATAAGTACACCTACTTAATGGCGGTTATATATTCAGCTGCATGTATAACTTATGTAAACCTTTCCTAGAAAAGAACTCAGAGAATTGATAAGTTTACAGTAATCGTGCTTGTGTGGTTATAGATTATTTGCAGTTACATTTTTATCTTAACATGTAGTCGTTCTGTACCAATTGGATCGCGAAGTAATTTCTTCCTGAAAATCTAGCTTCGGCTTCAGTACATCAATAAAACATCATAGATAAGTTTCATATATTAATTAGAGCTTACCAACCCAACCCTTTTCTGCATAAAAAAACTAGCTACGTGGAGTATGCAGTCCAATATAAGATCTAATAACTAAAAAATTCACACATAAACAAAGCAATTAGTCTGCTTACGCAAAGCATTAAATTCAGACGTCTAATACATAGACTCAGCTTGCTTAATTCAAGCACACCCTTATCAAATCTACTGTTACGCCACTAGAGTTACGAAAATAAAAAAGAATTATAGAGAACAACTAAAACTATCGTTTTCTTGAACATATAACTATAAAAGCGTAATAAATAAATAATCTCTTTATACTGTAATACGATCCGGTTGTGTTTAAATCTTCTCACAATTGTTTATGCGGAAAGAAAAACAAAGCGATAAAAATCGTAACGGTGACCACAAATAATTAGTATATAGATGTTTCTTTTTCTAAAGTTTTTTTTTAACAAAACATTCTTAGAGCATTAAACATTTTGCTTATATCCTAGTTTTTTTAAAAATATTCAACGCCTCCTCAGTGTGTTTACATGCATTAATATTAATAATAATGACCGACTTGTACATTATGTGGGGTTAACATCGCAACCCCATTCTAATCAATACAAACTCTACATTCGCGTATTACGTAGGATACACGGAAATTAAAACATACTAATGCAAGTAAGCAAGTACTGTCAGCATTTCTTAACGGCCTTGCTTTCTGAGCACACTAACCTACATACTTCGCATGTATAATACGACAACCGAATTCAGTTCGGTTTAGTTTGAACCTACGTTCAAAGTACGAGCTCAGTTTAGACCAGTGCAGCTACAACCAAATAATAAGGGCAGCCGAGAAGCCAACAAGTTAAGAACCAGCCAAGTAGTCACAGCACCAGTACGAGGTGAAAACCGGCCAAAGTTTGAATGTATCGGTCCAATTCATTCCGGGCCGCCGTCTTCAGCGCGATACATAATACCACGATATCAGGTGACATCGCAACGCACATAATACGCCAATTACTATGTGTTGACCTACAACGTTTCTATTTATAATTATAATTAGTATAGCTCGATCACGCTATGTCTAATAATAAACGCTACATCAAAACCAACTCGTCCAAATTCTTTCTTTGATTCGACCCGGCGTTTAGAGTAATACACCCTAAACGCCACAGTAGTGACCCCGACGTGATTAAATTAGGGAAAAACAAGAACACTACGACAGCTATCAACCCCACAGCCTCTACGACGTCCGCCGCTATCAAACGCGTAAGTGTACGCATCCCTCCATTTTGGTTAAAGTACCCGTTCATGTGGTTTCTACAGATTGAAGGATAATTCGCCTTAGCAGGAATCACCACAGATGAAACCAAGTATAATTACGTGATCGTCAACATTGACACAAGACACGCCACCAAGGTACGCGACGTCCTCCAATCCCCTCCAACCAAAGGAAAATATGACACCCTTAAGAAAGAGGTTATCAACCGCCTAAGCGTATCTCAGACACAATAAATACAACAGCTACTCGAAGGCGAAGAACTCGGCAACCGCAAACCGTCGCAATTCTTAAGGCACCTCAAGAACCTTGGCGGACCCTATGGTTAGGCCGATTGCAAACAACCATGCAGGCGATCCTGGCAACCTAAGCACACGACAAACTCGACAACGTGGCGATACTTGCCGACGCCGTTAACCAAACTCTCGCATGCAGAAACGTCCACACATGCGACATGACAATTCCCCACGCAAACGCCGGACATCGCCGCAACAGACGACTCTCCTTCCGACAATCGCGGCCACCTTTCCGGAACCGATCAAGCTCAAGAGACAACCGCCGGAATAAATATAAAAAAACACAGCCACTTGTTGGTATCACTAGGTCTTTGAAAGCCGGGCAAAGAAATGCAGCAAACCATGTGATTTCCCCCCGGGAAACGAGCAGGACAGTCGATAAACGCGGCCAACGACAGCTTTCACATAACTCCGCGCCGCCTATTCATATACGAGCGAAACACACGTCAAAGATTTTTAGTTGACACCGGCGCGACATATCAGTATTCCCTGTCAAACTAGTTAACGGGCTACGGCGCAAGACATCTTACCAACTAACGGCGGCAAATGGATCGATCATCGCGACGTACGGATTTATCACCCTTACTTGGGTTTACGAAGATCTTTTGCTTGGCGTTTCGTGATTGCAGATGTGAAAAAACCCATCGTTAGAGCCGACTTCCTTCATCACTACAAACTATTAGTGGACATCCACAACAACAAAATTACAGACCCGTTAACCAACATCTTGCAAGCTACTGGAGTAACATTGAAGCAAGAAAGGCCTTCTATACGCGATGTCTCAGGAACAACCCCGTTCCACGAAATCCTGAAGGAATTTCCCGAGATCACAAGACCTTTTGGTGCACTGCACGTACAAAAACACGCAACAAAACACTACATTAAAACCACTCTATAGCATGCAGACCACGCTCGCCGCCTCGCACTCGACAAACTAAGAATCGCCAAACACGAATTCCAGTTCATAATCGACATGGACATTGCTCGCCCATCAGACAGCAGCTGGGCATCACAGTTGCATATCGCACCCAAAAACGGCCATGACTGGAAGCCTTGCGGAGATTACAGGCTACTAAACGCCAGCACCATCTCCGACCGCTACTTTGTGCTACACATTGAGGACTTCTTCCCACGCTCTTCGAGGAAAAAACGTATTTTCGTGAATAGATTGGTAAGAGCATACCACCAAATCCCAGTCGCAAACGAAGACATTCCGAAAACAGCAATCACCACACCTTTCGGATTGTTTGAGTTCTCCTTCATGTCGTTTGGACTCCGAAACGCCGGTCAAACCTTCCAGAGGTTCATCGACGAAGTAACCCGAGGTTTAGATTTTTGCTACGCTTACCTCGACGACACCCTCGTAGCATCCCCGTTATAAAACGAGCACAAGACTCATTTGCGAGCACTCTTCACGCGCCTACAGGAATACGGGATACTTGTTAATCCAGCAAAATGTTACGACTGCACGTTTCCTCGGATATAAAGTCTCAAGCGAAGGCACCACACCACTAGCGGACAAGGTAGATGCAATTAGAAAGTTTCCCACACCGACCACAGACAATTTTTGGGGATAATCAATTTCTACATTTCTACAGTCAAAGGCTGCTGAACTGCAGGCACCGCTGAACGACTTGCTAAAAAAGAAAATTAAAAGCGCACAACTAATTAATTGGCATGCCGAGGCTAACAAAGTTTTGAGGCCTGCAGAGAAGGACTAGCACAAGCCACATTGCTCGCGCACTCCGAACCAGAAGCAACCCTCGCCATAGTCATTGACGCCTCAAACAATGCAATTAGAGTCGCACTCCAGCAACGCATTGACGACGACTGGAAACCACTCGCTTTCTTCTCCAGGAAATTATTCAGCGCCGAGAGAAAGTACGGGACGTACGACAGATAATTACTACCAATCTACCAAGCCATAAAACATTTTAAACACATAGTTGAAGGTAGAGAATTTTCACTTCGATTACATCGCGCAATTTACAACGGACACCCACATTTCAGGCACAGAAAACGTTGTTGCGAACGCACTATCCCGCATCAAAACAATCACAACAGCCCAAATCGATTTCGAACAACTAGCAAAAGCACAGGCCACAGACACGGATTTGCAAACATACCTAAGTCCAGAAAGTTTACTACAACTCAAACGAGTGACACTCCCTAACACGAACATATCTGTATACTGCGATCTGTCAACCGCCAACGCCCAACCTTTCGTCCCCGCGAATCACCGCCGACACATCGTCAATACGATGCACAACTTGGCACACTCAGAAACGAAAGCCACAACGCACCTCATCAAACAGCGATATGTCTGGCCATCCATTGACGCAGACTGCCGGCAATGGACACGTGCATGCATACAGTGTCAACGTTTCAAAGTCACGTGACATGCCAAGGCACTCTTTGGAACAATAACAAACCCATCCGCACGCTTCGAACACATCCACATCGACATAGTAGAACCACTACCCATTTCACAAGGTAAACGTTACTGCCTCACATGTGTCGATAGATTTTCCCTCTGGCCTGAAGCCTACCCGATCGAAAATATTAAAGCCGAAACAATCACACGCACGCTATATAACGAGTGAATCACACACACGCTTTGGTGTTCACCTACGAATCACAACAGACCAGAGACGACAATTTGAATCAGAACTATTTAAACAATTTAACAAACTCCTTGGCACCAATCACCTGGGAACAACGGCATATCACCCGCAAGCAAACGGAATGGTAGTACGTTTCCACCGCCACCTTAAAACCGCTATCCGTTGCTACTAAGAACAGCAACGGACCAATCTACTGCCTACCATTTTATTAAGAATACGAGCAGCATAGAAGGAGGACTTGAAATCATCCGCAGCCGAACTAAGATATGGCGACACCATCAGACTCCCCGGTGAATTCCTAGTACCAAAACAGGCACCCACAACAGACCCGGTTAGCTTCATAAAAGACCTCAGGCATCATTTCGCAAAATTGAGCCCAACAGCTGGAACCAACCACTCGAAACAAAGCACGTTTATATTCAAGGACCTGCAAACCGCAAAACAGGTATTTGTTTGCCGCGACGCAGCTAAATCGCCGCTCGAACAACCTTACAAGGGACCATTTCCAGTCATTAAACGCGGAGACAAAACACTAACGTTGCAGATCAGAAACCGCGAAACAATCGTCTACATCGATCATCACTCGATCCGGCAGGCGAGTTCACTTCTCGAAACATTTAAAATAAGCACAAAGCCGGCAAGAAAATGCGCACACAAAGAAAAAACCGACACTTTGTTCGCATATTCTGGCTCACAAACCTTCGACACGCTTTATCGTGGACTCATCTACTAAGGAAGGACCCCTGTGGGGTTGACATCGCAACCCTATTCTAATCAACACCAACTCTACATATGCGTATTACGTAGGATACACGGAAATCAAAACATACTATTGCAAGTAAGCAAGTGCTGTCAGCAGTTCTTAACGGCCTTGCTTTCTAAGCACACTAACCTACTTCGCATGTATAAAACAAAGTAGGTACGACAACAGAATTCAGTTAGAACCTACGTTTAAAGTACGAGCTCAGTTTAGACCAGTGCAGTTACAACCGAATAATGAGGGCAGCCGAGAAGCCAACAAGTCAAGAATCAGCCAAGTAGTCACAGCACCAGCACCAGGTAAAGACCGGCCGAAGTTCGAATCCATCAGTCCAATTCATTCCGGACCGCCGTCTTCAGCGCGATACATAATACCACGATATCAGGTGACATCGCACCGCACATAGTACGCCAATTACTATGTGCTGACCTACAACGTTTCCATTCATAATTATAATTAGTATAGCTCGATCACGCTATGTCTAATAATAAACGCTACATCAAAACCGACTCGTCCAAATTCTTTCTCTGATTCAACCTGGCGTTTAGAGTAATACACTCTAAACGCCACAATTATTTTAAATACCGACAGATGGCATCTGAAGTATTTACTAACATTTGCAACGTATGTTACACGTTGTTGTTTTTAAAGCATCTTTCTCCTCAATATATTCGCCATCTTTCCTAAGAAAGTTTTAGATAACTTTTCGGTGGTAGTAATGAAGTTTCAAGATACTGACTACCACTTATTCTGTCATTAACCATTTTATTTTATTTGTAAGAAATTATATCTGAAAAAAACTTTTTCGTCTTTTTATAATTAAAGACAACGGCCATTTATTTCCTGAGCCTACTTTTTAAGTAACTTTTATTTACTTAGGACGAAGAAAGCGGGTGAGCGTTGTTGTCACTTTTCACTCTGTTGTCAATCATGAATTTATTTGCAAACAAACAATAAACGCTTTGTGTTTGTCATGGCCGTTTATAACAATAAATTCCTACAGATTCTCACGGTTTGCACCTTAATCTGAGACTTATTTAAAATAAACTCTGTATTAATTGTTCTTAGTTAGTGGTTGATAAACAGTATATGTAGAGTTTAAGTTGCAAAAAGTGTACAGAATGGATATGAAACTTGGTTTTACTCTGCAAAGTTTGATAGATGAAAGACGCGTAGTTAAAGAGGACGTGGTGAAGCTGAAAAGCTTATTGAAAACAAAATTGTGCGATGAGTTATTAGCGTTGTTTCTGATGTCACTCAATAACGATTATAATTTAGCGAAGGTAACCATTTCTAACTACTTTAAATACCGACAGATGGCGCCTGAAATTTTTACTGATAGGCATATATCCAGTGCGCGGTTGCAAAATATGTTACGCGTAGGGTAAGTTGAACGTAATCTTCTACTTTTTTTGAATATATTTACAGAGTATTCGCCATCCTCCCTAAGAGGACCCCAGAGAACTATGCGGTAGTAGTTTTAAAGTTTCAAGACAATGACTACCGCAAAGTAGATTTTGAGACGGGTTGCAAGATCATATGCATGATGCTAGACGCAGTTACTTACTTTGACCCTCCGGAAGGCTTCATCATTATCTTCGATTTTCAAGGAGTACGATTCAAAAATTGTCTAAATCGTTGCTTCTATGTTTTGGTTTCAGATCACTTTAATGCACTTAACACTAATAAAGATACATATCATTCAAATTTTGATTCCTTATATTCAAGATGGTTTTCCTTTAAATCTGAAAAATGTGCACATATTTCACTCCAGTTACATTGTCAAAACTCTTTTTAACATATGCAAACCTTTTATTAAAAAGGAAATTAAAGAATTAGTATGTCTTGACTAGGTACGATTTATTTTTTACTTATTAAATGTTTACAGATACATTTTTATTCTCGAACCGTCAATATGGAGTTGTTCCATACAACTTGGATCGCAAAAGAGTTTCTTCCTAAAGAGTACGGAGGCGATTTACCCTCAGTTATAATTCATCATGCGATCACCGTCCAAAAGCTAACGCTGATGCAGACTTACTTCGACTCGGACGAGCGGCAAACACGCGAATACGTTTAATAACGTTTGGACTAGTTTACATAACTATAGAAACTAGATTGGAAATAGTATTAAGCCTTCATGTTTGACTTTTTACCATAGGTTACTTATTTTATCTTAGCACATCTATAGTTAGTTCTCGTTAGCAATAGGATGACGTCACGCAGCAATTTCTTACAGAATTGTCATGTTGGTCAATGTCGTATTAGCTGCTATAAATTACTTAGTTTGACGTCATCCTATTTTTACCGTAAACTCACTTTATGAACTATGTATTATAACCTGTACAAAACTAAACAAGGTGTTTTTTAAATACGTTTTTTTATTGTCCTAAAAAGTCATCTGGTTTTACACACTTATTGATTAATAAAAATAATCATACTACGTGACGGGTCACACCCGTTATACAGAGTGTCCTACCACTAACGGCACGAAGTTTCACGACTACGTCGAGTAACAAACTGAAGATATTGTTAAATATATAGAGTGCTTCAAAAACAAGTGACGCATCAAAGTTATGTTTTTATTATAGAACACCTTGTATTTGACGCCGATTTCGAATTCTACGGAAAAATAAAAGCCAGTTTTTTCCAGGATCCCTCTACCTAGCTATTACGGTTCTTCAGATATTTTGATTTTTTGATAAATGTGACGTCTTTTTCTCTATCACTTCATCAACCATCAGAGTAACAATTTTGGAATACTTTACAGAGTGTTCAAAAATTCAAGTGCCATTATGAATATATTCAAAGTAAATTATCTTGCTTATCTCGAATAAAACACTCTGTATTTTGTTGGTCCATCTTATAGAGAAAATAATTCTCTTTCATATGGTATTAGGGTTCCTTTATCCAAGTGCAGTAGTTTTTGCGCTAATTACACTTTTATGATTATAGACGACGTATTTACATTGAAATCAAATTTTCCAACACAATCTAGTATGTATGGTTTGTTACAAGTGTGCTCAAAGATAAACAAATGAATGTGACATTAATTTTAATTATTGTTTTATGTTGATTGTTCTATTCAAAAAATAAAACAGTACTCACTCCAAGAAAAAATAGACATGATACTATGTTACAGTCCAAAATACTCGAGTTGCGCGTTGCGACGAGAATCAAATTTCTCGCACATGCAATAAATTTTCCTATTGGTAGATCGGCATTTTCGGAACTTTAATCGAAACGACGGGCCGACATCTTGGAACTTTCTCTTCTTTCTGGGTGATTGACGGTGTTTTACGAAGCTAAAAATTACAAGGGAAATTTTAACGTGCCTTCAATAATTGCACGATAAATGAGTGCGGAAATATAAATCCGACCGATTTCCGCTGTAAGTGGTTTTCTTTGCTATTTCTTTGGTTGGTTTAGTGGTTGTATTAATTGCTAATTACAACGTATGTTTTAGCACGTGTCTGGACCTCATATTCTACTCATATTTGACTGTCTCGTAAGCTAAAACAAAAGGCGGGAGCTACATTCCGTATTAGAACAGAGTGTACTACTAGTTTTCAAGTCACCGCGTGTACGTGACGTATACTGTACGTCAAGTTTCATAATCACAAATCCTAAACTGGTATGCTACTTTATTTTGGGGTTAATAAACAAAAACTTAACTGAATTGCGACATACTTAAACGCGAACTATAACTAATTGATTATTTATAATGCACACAATTTATACGACATATTTTTCTTTTTTTCTTCCACATCATATTTTAAATTGTATATCTTTTGTCTCTCTTTGATTTGTGTTCGTTGTAGCGTGTTAAACTTTAAGTAAAACCTAGTGAATTTCTGTTGATCGGTATTATTTTTTTCCGTTACCCAGCAGGTGACACCTTGTTACGCAGCAGTTATTTTTTAGTTCTTTTATGGACCTACCTCCCCATCTCACCGACTTAGCCGGACACTGCTTTGTTAACGCTTATAGGAAATACGGGATCTTTATGTATTTGTCGCTACTGCACTATTATTGTGTTCTTTCTTTTCTAAGTCGCATCGCTAGAGCCGTCACTTTATCTTAGTTCTTAGTATTTGTGAACTGCAACCGTTACAACTATGTATTAGAGAATGTCTCAAAAATTGTCTTTTGGCATCAAGAGTATATGCTCACAAATATCCTAGTCGAGTACATCCAAATAAGTACGTATTCAAAAGACTATTACGAAGATTTCGTGCTACTGCTAGTGTTGCGTACAAAAAAATAAAAAAAAACGAAGCCGATTACTGATGATACTGAGAACAAATTGAGTGTTCTATTGTCTGTCACAGAAAATCCAACTACCAGCACTAGAAAAATCTTGACTTCGGTTTTGAGACGTAGAAGTGAAAAGACGTGTTTTATTCAGTGAAAAGTTAATAATAAGTTAATGAAATTAGTACGAAAACATACAGGTGATTACGCTTTAATAAGATAAAGTGCAGGCAAAATAAATAGAGTGCGATAGCGGGCAGAGGTCGGAAAGGTGACGCGATACGTTTAAGATTCGGAGAGTTCAAGTGCAAAAAGTAGTAGATGAAAGCAAGAGAATTTAGAAAGTGTAATGCAAAGAAATAAGAAGAAGACGAAGAGATCACCACAGATGGAAGAAAAAATGAAGAAGTGGGTATAAGGAAAATATGTAAAGAGACGTTAAAAGAAATTTAAAAAATGAGAGATCAGCAGGAAAAAACCAATGAAGTGCTCAAAAAAACTAATGAAGAGCTGAAAGAAATGAAAGAAGAATTAAAAAGAATAACAGAGGGATGCGAGGAAAAATGTAAGGTACTATAGGAAAGGAAAAGTTAGAAAACAGAATAGATAGAATGGAAAAGAAAAACGTAAAATAATTTGAATTTAAAGAAGGAAGAGTGAGAAAAAATAAAAAAGTAGAGGAAATGTTGATAACGAAACTGAATTGAAGCAGAAAGTAGTTAATGCAGAAAAAATAGCGGATGAAATAGTATTAGTAAAAATGCACACATTTGATGTTAAAAGAAATATTTTACTGAAGAGAAACATGCTCAAAAGGATCAAACATTTACATAGACGATGACATAAAAAAAAAAGGAGTGAGGGAAACGCAAATGAGGATAAGAAATACAAGTGAAAAAACAGTGAAAATAGGATTCAAAAATTATGGGTAGATAGAGAGGAAACAAAATGGGACGACAGAGAGAAAAGTTTAAGAAAAGGGTTTTAAAACTAGAGAAAAAGAGGGAAGGAAAGGAAAGAATAATGACAATAAGGAGTGGAAAGGATAATGAAGATGTAATAAGAAATCTTGGAATGTAGCAGAATTGAAAAACAAAGATGAGGATTTTGGAATTACATAAAGAAATTTGACAGTGTGGGGTTAATTGAAACATAGACAGTTGAAAAAGAGTGGGAAGTGTAGAGAGAAAAGATGCCAGTAGAATATGAATGGAAAGCTCAGTTTGCGGAGAGGAAGAAGAAAAAAGGGAGAGCGAGTAGTGGGATAATAACGGGGGTGAGGAGAGAGTAGGTGAATGAAATGGACAGGAAAGGGAAGCAAATGCAAGGCCTAATGAAGAGACAGATGGATATGGGGTAAGGTGAGGAATATACGATAATAACAATATATGGAAAAGAAAAGGGAAAAACAAGGAAAAAAAATAGAAGGGGGAATGATGGTAAATGGAGAAAAGGTAAAAAGGGTATCAATAGATAAGAAAATTAACGGGCAAGGAAGGAAACTAATAGAGATGTGCGAGGAAAGAGGATGGACAATTTTAAATGAGAACATGGAAGAAAGCGAAAGAGGAGATTACACATTTATGAGCAGAAAGGGGTGAATCGGTAATTGACTATGTGCTAGTGAACGAGGAATGTGTAGGGAATATAGAAAAATTGATAATAGGAGATCGAGAGGATTCAGTTTATCAACCTCTAGAGGTGGAGGGAGGATGAATGGAAATTCAAAAAAAAATATGGACAAAAAAAACTATAGAAAAATACAAAACTAGGATAAAGAAAGAAGTTGAAACGTGTGATGACATAGAGGAAGAATTAAAAAAATTAGTAAAAAAAATGGATATTGAAGTGGAAAAAAAAGGTTCAAAATAGTCAAAAATGGTATCGGAAGAAAAAAGAAGTGGTGGAATAAAGAATGTAAGGATGCCAAAAAGTATGTAAGAAGAGGAAGAAGGAGTAGGAAAAAGGAGTACATAAATATAGAGAAATATAAAAGATTAAGAAAAAGGTATAAAGACAGATGTGAAATTAGAAAAGAGGAATATAAAAAGAAGTAGAGGAAGAATTAAAGGGAATAAAAAATGAGGGGATATATAAAAATTTATAAATAAATGGAGAGAAAAAGGGAAGAGTAAGGAAAAAAGGTAGATGAAAGAAATTGGCTAGCACATTGTATGAAACTATTAGGAGGGAAGAAAGAAAAAGCAACGGAATAAGGAAATAGGGAAGATAAGAAAGAAAGCAAGAGGGGGAGATAACAATAAAGAAAGTGGAGGATGCGATAAAAAAATAAAGAGAGGAAGGCAGAAGGAACAGCTGGCCTCAAGGAGAACAATGGAAATTTACGGAAGAAAGGATAAGGGAGAAGGTGAGAAGCCAGAATTTAAAGTGGGGAAGGAATTCCAAGGACATGGAAAGAAGTGGTAATATGTCCGGTATACAAAGGAGGTGATAAAAAGAAATAAAAACTATAGAAGAGTGAGCGTGGCAAATATAGGGTACAAGATATACGCAGAAATATTGAGAAGAAGAGTGATAAAGTGATAGAGGAAGAGCAATTGGTTGGAAAAATGGCAGACGGGTTTTAGGAAAGGGACGAGGGCAGTAAACAATATATATATATATATATTTAAACGATAAGTTTTTGACATCTAGTGTCGACTCGTGAAAGCGTTCACGTACGTAAAAATTTTGCCGACAGGTATGTAAAGCAGTTACATAGTCGATTCTTCAATAATTATAGCAACATAACAGTTGGCAAGTATAAAAATTTTGAATCGCCTGCAGTAAAGTACGCAAGAAGTTGTATATATAGACAAACTGAGAATCCCGACAGTGTTGTCCTTGGGATATAGTATGAGAGAACTGATAAATTTACTAAGGCAATTCGAAAATAAGGAGTTAGGGAAAGAAGGAGGGGGATAGTGTACGCAATTTTTCTGGATCTGAAGGCAGCATTTGACACAGTAAATAGGGAATACGTTAAGAGAAAGAAATATCTAGTGGACGCATTAACTGAAATATACGAAGACACAAGGAATACAACAAAAAGAGATGATAAATTGTGGAGATGTTTTGGACGACTAAAGGGTTGAGGGAGGGAAGTTTGTTTTTATTTGTATATATAAAATTTGGTAGAAAAAATGAGAAAACATCAAAGAGAGGGGGTAGTAATTGAGCAAAAAAAAGTTTGGGTGCTGGCGTACGCGGATGACATTGTAGTAGTGGTGAATAAAGAGAGTGAAATGAAGGGAGCAATGGAAGTGATAAAAATATTTAGATAGAAAAGAGCTAAAAGTGAACACAAAAAAGACAAAGGTAATAATATTCCAAAAAAAAGAGGGAGAAATAAAAAGGTGGTATGAAAATGGAGGGAAGAATTAATAGAATGTGTGGATGAGTAAAAATATTTAGGGTACAACCTGAGGTACGACAACAAGGATGTAGGGCATGTTAGAGAATTGGCGAAAAAGGAACAGGGTCGTTGGGCAAGTGTGGGGACTGGGGAGAGAGTATTTGGAAGCGACATAGAGAAAATGAGATGGTTATTTGAAAAATTAGTAAAGAGCGTAATGGTTTATGGGGCTGAGATATGGGGATGGAAGGAGTGGGAAAAGTTGGAAAAAGTTCAAGAAAAATATTGGAAGTGGACTATAGGGTTAGACCGAGAGACACCGGGCTACATAATTCGAGAAGAAGCAAAAATAGAAAAAATAAGGATATATGCGATGAGATATGAAGAAAAAATGAAAGAGAGGTGTGAAAATGAAATATTAAGTGAGTGTTAGAAAGAGGTGAAGAAAACAAAATAGGATACTATGAAAGGGAGGGTATTCAGTGGATGAGGTGGAGAGGATAAGAATATGGAAGATGAAATAGTGCAAAAAGACAAGGATACGCAAATACAGGAAAAGAGGGGATAAATAAAAGAGGGAAATATAATGAGGGATATAAGGAGATAGTAACGGAGGAAAAGCCAAATACCTGCTTGGGAGAAAAAGTATAAAAACTAAAAGAATTATAGCAAGGTTTAGATGCGGTAACGAGGAGAGGAAAATAAATATTGGATGGAAGATGAAAAGAGGAAATGTAGGTGTGTGGAGAAGGGTGGGAGAATGTGAATCACATGTTAAGGGAGTGTCTGGAGATGAGGGAAGAAAGAAGAAAAAGAGGGGAGATTCTAGGGAGGATGGCGGAGGTGGGACTGGATGAAGAGTGATTGATAAGAGGAAACGAGCAGAAGAATGGAAAGAAGGTTAATATTTAATTTGTGAGGTGTAATTTTAAGTTTAAAGTTTATATTAATTTGGGTGAATATTTAAGGCCGAATCTTTTGTTAATTTTTAAATAACAAATAAATACATACATACATATACTAGAAGAATCTCCAATGAATTAGGATTGAGTCAGATGGGTGTATCTCGAATCCTTAAGAAGAACAAATATCATCCATACCGTATACAGATGCTACAACACCTAAGTGAGAGAGATTTCATTACCCATTGTGGGTTCTCGACATTGTTGGAAATGATCCTGAATTTTTTAAATACGTATTATTTACAGACGAATTAACTTTTCACAATGACTGATTAGTAAACAGACATAATTTCCATTATTATGACACAGAAAACCAACATTCGTTTCGCATTTTGAATCGGTAACAACGATGGAGCATCAACGTTTGGGAAGGTATCATAGACGATCATGTTATAGAACCGTATTTTTTTGTAATGGGACATTGAATGGGAAAATTTTTTGGATTTTCTGCAGAGAGATTTCTGGTTACTCCTCGAGGATGTACCGCTCTATGTTTCAAGAGAGATGTGGCTCCAAATAGACTGCTCATTTTTCAATTGACGTGAAAAACTATTGTAATAGACATTTCAGAAATAGATGGATAAGCAGAGGGAGTAAACACAACTGGCCTGCTAGATTTCCAGACTTGATTTTTTTCAATGAGGTTACATTAAAAATATAGTATACAATACGCCACCTACCACTCCAGAAGATATGAGAATAAAAATCGCAAATGCTTTTGCCTCCATCACACCGAACATTCTCAAGAATGTAAGAAACGCCTTTGAAAATTAAATTGCTCTTTGTATTGAGTAAGTTTTAAAAATAACCACCATCTTAAATTTTTAAATTATTTTCTATAAATTTCGCATAATAAACAAAAAATTTTTTTCAAATTTGTAAAGAGAATCAGTTTATCTATCATTTTCGTAAAAACAAAAGTTTAGTTATGTCAAAAACAAAGATGGCGGGAGTGTTCAATTTTTTTGCAATAACCTGCTTCAACTTCTTAACGGTTTGACCGATTTTAACAAATTTGGTATCATTGAAAAGAGAATTCCTTAAGCAATAAAAATTACCTAAGTATAGTTAATTTTGTTGAATCATTCTCCGCCATGGGGCTAGTTTTGACACCATGACCCAAATTAAAAAAATATCAAAAAAATCAAATGGAATGATATGACTTTTTCTTTATGATAAAATAGCCAAATAACATCCAAATAGGTCAGTGAAAACTATTTTTCAAAATCTCGTTCCTAACCTCAAATATTGGGAAAATGAGAATAATGGATGTTTGAAGATCGAAAGCCGTGGGGTAAATTTTCTTAAACTATTAAAAATTTTGCACAAAATGAATAAGATGTTAAAAAGACAATTGTGAGTCTAAATAGAATTCATTTAGGTATTATTTAAAAAAATATATATCATCAGAACATCCATGTTGTTCCAAAGAGACTAAACGCATTTTGAACTTATTGTCACTTTAATATTACTCTCGTAATTCTAACCTCTAATTTAAAAAAGTAAGCCTAAAAACCTAAATATGTATACTATATCCTAATTTGAATATGTTAGACCATCTACTTTTGGAACCGTTTACAAAGATTTTAGTAGGTATAATATAGTTACTTTACGTAATTCTTTTTATGAAATGGTCTGTGGTTCTAAAAAAAACGTTTTTTAATAAAACTCATAAAAGGAAAAAGAAGGAATCTAATGGCGACCCAGGTATTCAAAATGGCCACCGTTATTTTGGATGCGCATCTGAAGACGCTGATGTATTGAAAGAACAGCATTCTCAATTTCAGCTATTGGGATGTTCAAGATGGCATTCCTGATTCTTGCAATCATATCCTCGCGGGAAGTTGGCATTGTTGCTAAGACTATATCTTTAATTCTTCCCCAAAGATAAAAATCAAGGCAGGTTAGGGGTGTAGCCTAAAATAGCAAAAAATGTTAAAAAAAACATAGGGGTTTATAATTTGAGTGTAAAATGGAATAAAGAGGTATACCTCTTACATACCTCTGGGTTTGAATAACCGTACTTTGAGGAATACCCAAGTATCGAGAAATTTCTCTAGTACTAATTAGGGGATTGATTTCTATAGATGCCAAGATATTACTAACATTTTGTTCGTTATTTTGCCTATTTCTCCGATTTATGACAGGTCTACGGATGCTACCCGTTGTTAACAGGCGCTGGGTTAAACGCACAAACACGCGGCGATGGATTGCGGTCGATTCGGATAGCGCAAATACGAGGATGTATTGATATCTAGTTAGCCTAGACTAGTTCCTTGCATAAACAAAATATTGCGTTACCATAGCAACGAACAATAACTAATTAAAAGTGTCAGTGTAAAGTTTGACGTCAAAAAAGTAAACCAAAGTCACGCAATAAATTAAATGAAAAAAGAAGTCCACCGAAATTGTGAAAATCGAAAATTGGAGTATCGAGCCATCGTCAAGTACCTGTATTTAAAAGGGTTAAAAAGTAAGCAGATTTACGAAGATATGCTTAATACCCTTGGTGATCAATGTCCTTCGTATGCGACCGTCAAAATTGGAATGCAAGCTTCAAAAGAGGTAAATTTTCCATTGAAGATGATGACCGATCGGGAATTTCTGTGTCAGTCCCCGAAAATATCGATGCAGTTCATGACATGATTTTATCAGACCGTTGAATTGGGCTAAAACGGATATCTGAAGCACTGAATATTTCATACGAACGCGTTCATCATATGGTTCACGTCAATTTGGACATGAGAAAAATTGCTGCAAAATGGATCCCCAAATGTTTGAATGTTGACCAAAAGCGTGCAAGGGTAGAAGCATCGCGTTCGATCTGTGCTCGATTTGAAAACGATGTAGACTTCTTAAACCGAATTGTTACTATGGATGAGACTTGGGTACATTTCTACGATCCAGAAACAAAGCAACAATCGATGGAATGGCGACACTCTGGTTCTCCAAGACCTAAGAAGTTTCGTGTCCAAAAATCTGCTGGAAAAGTTCTTGCTTCAGTTTTTGGGATTGCCATGGAGTAATCATGATTGATTTTTGGATAAGGGTAGAACAATAACTGGAGATTACTATTCGACATTACTGACCACTCTACGGAAAAATATTAAAGAGAAAAGACGCGGAAAGCTATCCAAAGGTGTTTTGTTTTTGCAGGACAACGCCCCTGCACACAAATCTCATGTTGCCATGCAAAAATTCGTGATTTAGGGTTTGAATTACTAGAACACCACCCTTATTCATCCGATTTGGCTCCGTCCGACTATCACCTTTTCCTCAACTAAAAAAAGTTTAAAAGGTCGTACATTTTCTTCCAACAAGGAGGTAATAGAAGTTGTGGAGGTCTGGTTTGCAGAGCAAGAAGAAACATTTTTTTAAAGGTCTAGAGACGTTGCAGGTTCACTGTAATAAATGTATCCAATTAAGAGGAGAATATGTTGAGTAATAAAATATTTTGACATTAAAATTTTATTTGGTTCTATAGTAGGCTAAGAATTTTTCAATATATCCTCGTAGAAGGTGCGAGCAGCAATAAATTAAATAAAAAAAAAGTCCACCGAAATTGTGAAAATCGAAAAATTGGAGTATCGAGCCATCATCAAGTACCTGTATTTAAAAGGGTTAAGAGGTAAGCAGATTTACGAAGATATGCTTAATACCCTTGGTGATCAATGTCCTTTGTATGCGACCGTCAAAAATTAGAATGCAAGCTTCAAAAGAGGTAAATTTTCCATTGAAGATGATGACCGATCAGGAAGGCCAGTTTCTGTGTCAGTCAGTCCCCGAAAACATCGATGCAGTTCATTATCAAACCGTCGAATTGGGCTAAAACGGATATCCGAAGCACTGAATATTTCATACGAACGCGTTCATCATATGGTTCACGTCAATTTGAGAAAACATGAGAAAAATTGCTGCAAAATGGATCCCCAAATGTTTGAATGTTGACCAAAAGCGTGCAAGGGTAGAAGCATCGCGTTCGATCTGTTCTCGATTTGAAAACGATGTAGACTTCTTAAACCGAATTGTTACTATGGATGAGACTTGGGTACATTTCTACGATCCAGAAACAAAGCAACAATCGATGGAATGGCGACACTCTGGTTCTCCAAGGCCTAAGAAGTTTCGTGTCCAAAAATCTGCTGGAAAAGTTCTTGCTTCAGTTTTTTGGGATTGCCATGGAGTAATCATGATTGATTTTTGGATAAGGATAGAACAATAACTGGTTTGCAGAGCAAGAAGAAACATTTTTTAAAGGTCTAGAGACGTTGCAGGTTCGCTGTAATAAATGTATCCAATTAAGAGAAGAATATGTTGAGTAATAAAATATTTTGACATTGAAATTTTATTTGGTTCGATAGTAGGCTAAGAATTTTTCAATATATCCTCGTAGAAGGTGCGAGCAGCGATAACCTCATTTGAAAACATTCAAATTAGATCGCCAGCATATTAAATGCTTCTTGGTTAGAAATCTGCATTTTAAAAAGATTACAAATTCAAAAAACTGCACTTTCTGAATGTAAACACAACAAAATAATTTACAAAATTACGATTGTCATTTTACTTTAAAACCAAGCCAAGACTTACCTTGTTTTTCATTATTGCGATTAAAAAGTTATACCTTATACTTTTTAATTTTCAAATATATTATATTTTTTTGGTAAAGATGAACTGAACTACCTACCTATCTTTCTTTTTTCCAAGACCACACACCATGTTGCCAAAAAAACAGCTTAAAACTTTACGCAAAGTACTAGATTTGGGGCATCAAATTTTACAAAGAATTTTCGTAAATGGTTCTAAAATATATATTATAACATATTCAAATTCGGATATAGTATACCTATTTAGATTTTTAGGCTTATTTTTTAAATTAAAGGTTAGAATTACGAGAGTAATATTAAAGTGACAATAAGTTCAAAATGCGTTTAGTCCCTTTGGAGCAACATTAATGATCTGATGGTATACATTTTTTAAATAATACCTTAATGAATTCTATTTAGACTCACAATTGTTTCTTTAACATTTTATTTATTTTGTGCTAAATTTTTAATAGTTTTAGAAAATTTACTAAGCGGTCCACATCCATTATTCTCATTTTCCCAATATTTGAGGTTAGGAACGAAATTTTGAAAAATGGTTTTCACTGGCCTATTTGGATGTTATTTGGCTACTTTATCATAAAAAAAAGTCATACCATTCCATTTGAACTGGCCCGTATTATTTCCATAGAAATTTAATATAACTTTGATGCCTCACTTGTTTTTGAACCACCCCATATATTTAAAAATATTTTCAGTTTGTAGCTTTTATTAACATACGTGATATTCCATTCAAATAAATTCGAAATTAAAAAAGACGTGGACGTGAAACTACGTGCCGTTAGTGGTAGGACACCCTGTATAATAATTACCAAATGAACATTTTTGTTCTCCAACAATAAATTTATTTATCAATGTCTCTTTGTGAGCAAGAAGTTTCTCACACAAATTAATCTCGTAGTAATAATCGCACGACTAGTTTTGAAATATTTCACATATAGTTTTTATGTAATTGTTTTAAAAACTCAATGCTAAATAATAATAACAAGATTTTAATTTCTAACAGGTTTTATCAATCCAATTACAGAAAATTTACATTTATAATTTACTTGTACTAATAAAACTTTAATTGGTCTGTTTTTGTCATGGCCACTACATATTCACATTAGTCTGAGAACGTCAGTTTCGTTCAATAAAACGTGTATTTGTTGTATTTAGGTAGAAACGTGTTTAGAATGGATTTAAAGTTTGATTTCACTCTGCAAAGTTTAATAGATGAAGGACGCGTAGTGAAAGAGGACGTTAACAAGCTTAAAAGCTTATTGAAAACAAAACTGAGCGACGAGCAACTAGCGTTGTTTCTGATGTCTTGCGATAACAAACATGATCTAGCAAAGAGCAACCATTTCTAATTACTTTAAATACCGACAGATGGCGCCCGAAATATTCACTGAGAGACATACGACTAACGCACGTTTGCAAAATATGTTACGCGTTGGGTAAGTTGGATGTAATACTTCATTTGTTTCAAATACTTCCTCTACAGAGTATACGCCATTCTCCCTAAGAGGACTCCAGAAAACTATGCAGTAGTTGTATCAAAGCTTCAAGATACTGACTACCGCAAGCTAGATTTTGTGTTGAGTTGCAAACTTGCTTGCATGATGTTCGACGTACTTACTTACTCCGATCCTCCAGATGGTTTAATTGTCATCGTAGATTTTCAAGGAGTAAAATAAAAAAATGTTTACACAGTGGGTTTTATTGTTTAATTTCAGACAACTTTTATGCACTTGACCCACTTGAAGATACGTACTATTCAAATCTATGCTCATTACGTACAAGAAGGTCTTCCTTTGGAGCTGAAGAATGTACACGTATTTAATAGCGGATATGTTGTCAGTTCCGCATACAACTTATGCAAACCTTTTTTAGAAACATGAACTAAAGAATTAGTGCGTCTCGTCTACTTACCACCATTTTTCAGGTACTTATTGATTAATTGCAGATACATTTTCATCCTAGCAACGTTAATATGGACTGGTTCCATACCACTTGGATCGCAAAAGAGTTTCTTCCTGAAGAGTATGGAGGCGATTTACCTTCGATTTTGGTTCATCACTGGAACACCGCCCAAAAAATGGCGCTGCTGCAGAGTTATTTTGAAAAGGACGAACGACAAACTCGAGAATATGTTGATTAAAAGATTTTTTGCTTTTTCTTTCTATTTTTGCTTTATCTTTATTAATATGTAGGTACTTTTTCTAACGTATCTAATAAGAGAATTTATAGAAAAGTTAGTACTTAATCATATACAAGCAAAGCCAGCATGCTACACAAAAATGAATTTGCTCATGAGCAATAATTGTTGATCAAAGAACTGTAATTAACACAATAACGTCACTTAAATCTAATGCTTCGGGTGCTGACGGTATTTTGCTGAAAAACGCCAAAAAACTTTACTCGGATACGTGTTTCAATAGCTAAGCTATCATCATCAGCGAAACGATACTAAAATTAAAAACAATAGGAAGTTTATGTATACTATCTGCGTGCCACGAGTAATTCTTATATAAGCTTGAATAATTCCGAAAATTCTAATGGACCGTTATCATCATAATTCATAAGCAAATTTCTGTTTTTAAAAATTTCCAAACTTTCACAAGAATTAAGTTCATATTTATTATCTACCCTCTTAATTAATTCAATGTCGCCTACTCTATGGTCATTTTCAAGCATATGCATGGCAACACTGGACCTATCTGTGCGATGATATTTGGCATGAGCTAAGTGCTCTTTAAAACGAGTTTTAATAGGTCTCTTGGTTTGCCCTATATATATATACTTGGTTACAGTCTTTGCAATTAATTTTATATGTTCCCGATTTATCACACATTTCTATTGGGTCTTTCGGATTGCATAGAAGATTTTGCAAGTTGTTAATACTAGAGGTTACTGTTTTATAATCTAAATTTTGAAATATTTTTACCTTTGTGTATGTGGGATAATTTGGTAATTTGACATATTTCTTATCTATTTTGCTATTACTAGTTCCTAACGTTGTAATGTTTCTAATGTTTAACTTATGTTTATGTTTTCTAATTATGTTTGTGACAATTGATTCCTGAAAACCATTGTATGATGCGATCTGCTTAATATTTCGCTCTTCTTTATCAGAGCTTGTATGCAAGTTGTGTTGCATAGTCATAGAGTAGGCGACATTGAATTAATTAAGAGGGTAGAAAATAAAAACGAACTTGATTCTTGTGAAAGTTTGGAAATTTTCAAAAACAGAAATTTGCTTATGAATTATGATGATAACGGTCCATTAGGATTTTCGGAATTATTCAAGTTTATATAAGAATCAATTAAGTGTAACGATGGTGACACGCAGATAGTATATATAAGCTTCCTATTGTTTTTAATTTTAGTATCGGTTCGCTGATGACACGTGTCCGAGTAAAGTTTTTTGGTGTTTTTAGTTTGTTATGTATCTTATCTAAATTGTAACAATATTTTACCTATATATCAATCTAGATTTCGTAAAGGTTACAGTACAACTACAGCGCTCTTAAATTTGACGGACAACATCTTTAGAGCGATAAATAATAAACTTGCTGTTCTTATAGTTTCGCTTAATTATTCTAAAGCATTCGATAAATTGAACTACTCCTTATTATCTGCCAAACTTAGATATTACGGTTTTGATAAGTTTGCTGTGTCCATTTTTTATTCTTATCTAACTAATCGCATCCAAAAAGTTTTTGTTAAAAATAACTTGTCTTCTACTCAAATAATATTGTCTGGGGTCTCTCAAGGATGTATCTTAGGTTTCTTATTATTTATTATACATACATCCGACATGTTTAATGTGATTAAAAAATCTCAAATGTTTGCATATGCTGACGATATAATGTTAATACACTGTTTTAATCTACTTGAATATATACAGGATAACGACGGTATTAATAATGTCTTGTTGTCGTTTACAAATAACGAGAGAAACCGACGGCTCTAGCGGTACAACCTAGAGAAAAAAGTGAGGTAATTTGGCTTGATGTAGCGCACTAAATTCGTGAAAGATCCAGTATTTATAGTAGTTAGCGCAGCAACGTCCGGCTTTGTCGGTGAGGGGTCCTTGGAGAACTGTAAAAAATAGGCTGCTGCCTAACAAGGCGCCAGCTGATGGGTAATAGAAAGAAATAAAACCTATCAACAGGTTTTACTTAAGGTCTAACACGCTAAATCGAACACAAATCAGAGAGACAAGTCAATACATCACACAAATCTTAAAGTACTAGTAAAATGTGACAGAAATCGAAGGACTGTCGCATATAGTTTCGTCCGTTCCAATTGAGGATTGGGTACTAAGAAGGCTCTGCGTACACACGTCACTTACACACGGCGACTTAAAATTAACTTAAACTCGGATTAAAAAGGTAAGTACCTCCCGCCAACTCAAAGAGGCATTTGTTTTAGCTTCATCCACTCTAAGTAAAGTTCGTATTGAGCTGGTTAAAAACAAAACCCCAAATAGAAATTTGCTTAAATACTAGTGATCAAACCGTTCTATGTCACATGTATGTGAGCTTCACACGCATTAATATTAAATAGGTTACTTAAACATTAAAACTTAGTTGTATTCTGTAGTATGCAGTTCCGAAAATAAAAGTTCCTGCTAGCGACAGTATTCGACAGCTCCAGAAGGTAGGTAACTCTAGGATTATCTTTAGGGGAGGTATGTAGCAAAGAACAGAAGGCGAATATGTTTCCTCAAAGTAGAAATTATGCAGCATGAACGACCCCTGCAGACCGTAGTGTCTACCGGTTGTTTGCAGCTTAACTGAATGCAAAACCGTGGTAGTCGATACATTTTATAAAAATTTATAGCCATTCCAGTACCCCCAGGAGTTATCCCCCAAATAACATTAACCGTTGACCTAATTGCTAAATGTCGTCGGCAAGGTTGGTTGCATAGCTAACATTTATTAGCCTTGGGTTTAACCACGTCAACAGCTGATCAGCCTACGAAAATTTCCAACTAAACCTCAAGAACGAGCTAACCACCAAATTGTCATAATTTTTTATAAACATCAAATTCTCGCCTGTATAACGCGAAAAAGGTTTTTTGGCGGTTTATTGAAAGAAAAAAATTTTTATTTTATTGACATTTATTATAAAGCAGTGGATGTTATTTGAATATAAAAAATTATCGTTACATTACAAGTATTTACTTGAATGCGACCCACGCAAGCCATAATCGCAAGCGCACACGTAACAAATGGACTTTGTAAAAGGACTGTGATATGTACTTTGCATATTCTGTATTTTTTTTAATAAATTGGATATTTAATATTTTATTGTAATTGTTGGATCTTATTTAGTTTAACGTTGGCAATGGTTGGTAAATCATTAATCCCACCGTTGGAAAGCAGTTAGTCCTAACGCTATTTTTGAAGTCGGCAAACCGTAAGACAATCGGACAATCCATACAATTTTCCGACCGTGGCAAATGCGCTTGGGCCAACTACTTCCCAACGAAAAATGTGACTAGGGCCAGGTGTAATATTCGATGAGAATATAAGGTCAACGCACGTACTAAAAGCATACGTCGTAATTAGAACTAACACAACCACGAAAAAAAAAAGCAAAAAATACTTACGGTGAATTCGGTCGGATTTAAATTTAAAACACCAATTTGACTTGGAAATCTTGAACCGCACATTAGTAATTTATGAATAAAATTTTAAGGCACGCCAAAAACACCCGTGCAGAAAGAAAAAAGATGTCCGTGATTCGTCTCAAATTTCATTTCTACCAATAGAAAATTAGCAACATGCGCGGCAAATTCGACTTTCGTCGTAGCATGCTACACACGACACACGTTTTAAAAAGGCTCTTGACATACGTTCTACCTTTGAAGATAAAACCGTACCAATCTTAATAGAATTTTGTATTACTTGGCTAAACATAATCCAAGTATTAATGAAAAAAAGTGTATCGTAATGATTTTTAGTTCATATGTTCACCGTGAGTCTTTGAAAGGGCATATTATGATCAACATTAATAATCAAATTGTACCATTCTCAGCTGACGGTAAGAATTTAGGCGTCGTCTTTGATGCAAATCTAAGATTTTTTTACCACATTAACAGCTTACTTCAAAACACTTATGTAAATCTAAGAACTTTATACAGGGTGTCCCACCGGGAACGCCATCAATAGATTATAGAAAAACTGTACATGGGAAAAATTTGAAAATTTGGTAGTATACTAACATCGACGGGGGCAGTTCCGTTAAAATATTTTCAAGATGGTGACACTTCCGGCTATACCGGAAGTATGTGTCAAGTTGCTTATTTTAAATGGAACACCCTATATATTATTTAATTTTGGATTTTGCATAAAATTATAGACACATTTTCTGTATAATGTCCTATACCTAAGTCTAACTGTTTTGGACTTATTTTAAATTTTATGTCAAACATGACGTTTTCAGGCCTAAACAAAATTATAAAATTTTCTTATACTAATGCTTTATTATTTAATTGGAATAGGTTTTCTTGTAGCAGGGGACCTATTTTAGTGGACTATGTCGCTATTTTGATAATAAATTAATACAGGGCCGATAAAAAAAGGATTAAAATTAAATTCAAAAACACATCAAAAAGTCATTTTTTTAATGAAAGCATCATGTTTTATAATTTTATCTTATTTAGCATCAAAAATAAGGTTGACTTTGTACAAGGTTGTCTATTCAAAAAAAAATTCATGGTTTTCGAAATATTAGCAATTTAACATTTTTTTTTTGTTGCACAAATGCTATTGTATTTCTTTTAATATGAATGGTTATTCCTAGTTGGCCATGATGGCGTTAGAAAACAATCATCAGTCAAGGATATGTTAATTTATTGTCTTGTTTAATTAAAAATCGTTTTACTACCGTTATGTTAGGTTAAGTGCAAGAATAGCCTTAGTCTGAACTTCGCCTAATATTAATGCAGATCATCATTTATAGAAATTGTAATTTTAATAGAAATTGTGATTTCATCTAAATAAAGACTAATTATTATTATTATTAATTAACCTCAGCACTTACATTAACATTAATCAGTTGACTAATCAATATATGAATGCAGAGTACATGGAATTCGTAAAATGAATCGAAGTATTCGTAGGTGTGCGCTAACACAAATCATACATATTAATAAAGAGATAATCAAATATTTTTGTATAAATATTGAGAAACAACATATTTTCAATAAAATTTAGATTATTAAGAATTTAATATTTGAAAATGACAAATAGTAGAACAAATCAATAGAGAACATTGCGAACATATTATTGTTACGCTACTGGAGTTACAAGGACAGTAACAATGATCGGCGATTCCAGAACGATTGTTTTCGAAAATATTCTAGAATAATTATGACTTCTATAAAAAGCGGATGGATTCAAATAGTCATTGTACAAGTGTTGCATTTTTTCAATTAACTTTTCCGATTTTAATCACCTTTTTTGAATCTAAACTATATACTGTGTCCAAAAACTAGTCGGAATTTTCGATGTAAATGAAGCGGATAAATATTTTTGCCCAATATTTTTTTTTAAGTTGATACAACTGTTACTGACTTCCATGCCACATTATATGTCAAAATATTCATTAGTGTTTGAGTGACGCTTGTTTCTGTGTGATACAAAAAGTAAATTTGGCAGTTTTCACAATCTCTGAAATTATTCAACAAAGAAGTGCGATCAAATTTTGTTTCCTGAATAGAATAAATGGTGCAAAAACGTTGAAAATGTTGTAGAAGACTTACGAAGACCGAGCTCTACCAAAATCAACAATATATGATTGATATAACTTGATCAAAGAAGGTAGAGAACGCGTTGAAGAAGAAGAGCGCCCTGGTCGACCATCGATCTCAACTGACGATGCTCACATCCAAAAAGTAAAAGAATTAGTGTTTGCAAACCGTTCGATTGGTACTGAATTTTCTTAAAAAACAACGTGGTGTTGTTAAAACAATGCTCTCTGACTATCAGGCGCATTATTACGGGAGTTAAGAGTTGGATCTACGCTTACGACCCTAAAACAACCGACCAATCAAGTGGATATTGTGCCAAAGGTGAGGCAAGACCGAAAAGACCGCGTCAAAGTCGCTCAAAAATCAAGGTGATGTTGACAGTTTTCTTCGATTATCGTGGTGTGGTGCATTACGAATTTCTTCTCACTGGTCAAACTGTCAACAAGGATTACTATTTGAGTGTTATGCGTCATTTGCGCAAAGCTATTCGTAAAAAGAGGCCGGATTTGTGGAAAGATAACCATTCACCACGATAATGCGCCATCTCACATTGCACTGATTCTTTGTGACTTTTTCGCCAAAAATCCAACCAATATCGTTCCGCAACCACCTTATTCACCTAATTTGGCTCTTGTGACTTCTGGCTATTTTCAAAACTCAAAAGACCACTCCGAGGAAACCGTTTTGAGTCGATTGAAGACATTCAACGTGAATCGGCGCGCTCTAAAGGCTATACCGGAAGAAGACTTTTTGGCATGCTTGAGAACTGGAAAAGCGGTGGCTAAGTGTATTATATCGGGAGGGGACTATTTTGAAGGGGACAAAATTGAATTAGAAGAATCAATAAAGATTTTTTGATTTATAAAAGAATTCCGACTAGTTTTTGGACACAGGTAGTATGTTGATTGTAAATTCAAGGCCACTTGATTTACTCTTTTATTATTTATGATAGACAAAAGTTTATTAAGTAAAAGTTTTACAAGTATACAAGAGGAGTATTTTCCAAACTTTGCACAAAATGGCTGACTTTCGGTTTAAGCGGAAATGATATCAACTTTATTTTTATATGAATCATTTGTATTTTTTTAGGTTAAAGTGATTTTTGATCAATTCTCTTTTAAAACCTATAACACAAGTATAGCGCTAAAGTTACTAATAAATTAGTTATTTATTATTCAAAATCTAAAGAGATGCTTTCGATTGGTACAATTAATCTTAGGAGGCTGTAAAGACTAATGTGCACAACGCACAGTGTTTTGGTTTTTAAAATAGTGGACTTAGGAACAAAGTTCTAAATTTCACCTAATAAAAAATTGCAGTTGATAGGAAACTGAATGCCGATTAATATTATTTAATACTATTTTTTCTAAAAATGACTCCTTCGTACTTAAAAAAAATGTTTAAGAAAATTTGTATTTGAGAAAATCTATTTTATTTTTTTTCTTGGTTAGGTTAGCAAAGGTAGCAGTCAAACTTATTTTATGGTGGTGATAGACTATTGAAACAAACTTAAAACCCAACAAAGTACTTAAATATTTTTTCATAATAAGGGGTCATTCTAACACTTTATTTAATTATAAAAAAAAAAAAAAAAAAAAAAAAAAAAAAAAAAAAAAAAAAAAAAAAAAAAAAGGGCTGCAATTCCTGTAGATCTATGTTCTCGATATCTTCTGATGATTCGTCAATCATCTATAACCATTGCAAAGTTCCACTGCTTTTGGAAAAAAGTTCAATCGCTTTCTGCTTTTGTACTTTGGTCAAATATGCAATAAATATGGGTCGAACTTATCAAAAATTGTGAATCAAGTCTTCATTGGTTTGCTTCCTGCAAAATTTTCTTGTATTACATTCACGAACTTTTCTAAAATCTTTGTTTCTTGCTTCACCTGCTTCTTCAGAAAGCATTCCAATTGGAATAAGTCCAAAGTGACGACAAATATCTGCACCATGTATGAGAAGTTGGTGCACACTTGCTGGTATATGGAACCATGGATACAGATGAACAAAAAGTTTTGCTGTTTCACGGCAATAAATCCTAAATTTTTTATTGTTTATGGCCTTTCCAGAATCAATTGTTTGAAGTAAACTAACTGCAAAACGTTTTAGAATATTTTTGTCAATTCAATTCAATTCAATATTTATTTTGTCTTAAACATTTCTATAACAAAAGATTCAGTTTTTTCCTTTACAAAAAATAAACAAAAAACAACATAATATTTCATTAAATTATAATTCAACTAATTCCTGTTTCCTTCTTCAACCTTCCATCCCTCTCTTCTCTAAACTTTCAGTATTTTTTTTTTCCTCTCCTCCATCCTTTTCCTCCTCTCCAACACTTCCCTCATCCATTGTTTTCCTTCCCCTTTCTATCCTTCCATTTCTTTTACTCATGTCTTGTTTCCCTGCATCCCTCTTTTATATGTATTATATTTTCCCATTCATCCCCACACAACCTGCATAATCTCTCCTCATCACTCATCCAATATTTATTTTCCTTTTCTTCATTACCCATTCTGAACCTTGCAATCATTCTTATTTCATTCATTCCTTTTCCTTCTATTTATGTACCTTGGTGTCTTGTCTGTCATTATTTTTATGTATTTCTCGTTATATTTTCCTTCCTTTATTTTGCTCTTCTTTCCTGCTTCTGAGTATCTTTATCTCTTGCAATTATTTTCTCTTCCATCTTTCTCCCCCACCTCTTAATCTCTTTATCTCTTCTCTCGCGTATCTTGTAACATCCACTCGGGGTGTTTTCTGATTTGTTTAAGCATTTACTTTTTTTTTCCTTTAGCGTGTCATCTGTTCAAAGCGAATTTTGAAAATAAAAGTTAGGTCCCTTTAAAAATAGACTTTTTTAACAAAAGCTACTTTTCAAAGAACTACATTAAGTTTTTCCTTTTGCAATGCGCAATCAATGGTTCACCCCAGCCACTTTATCAAGCATATGTTAAAATAAAAAAAAAAAAACTCTAACCTTTTCCCGTCCTGAATCGATGTAGAATTTAATAATCCCAAAATTTTGAGCAAATACACTATCTTTATTTTAAAAGGTCTCATAAATTTTATTTTAAACCTTGTACCTCAACATATAATTTTAAAAAGTAGTACCCAGGCTTACTGAGGATTACAATGGGAACTGGTCCCGCTTGGCGGCTGCATTTCGCACTCCTATTGATTAACTTTATTTATCCACGAAGCATCGGAAAAATATTGTCTAGTTGCAATTCTGATTGCCGGGTAGTGAACTTATGTCGACTGTTCTATTGACGAGTAATCGTCTTCCAACGGATGCGTTTTCCACGATTAATGCAATTTAATAAAATATTGCAGAATTTGTTTCCTGTTCTTTGATTTCAAATTCTTGTAATATTGTATTATTTTGTTAGCGAAAGGAAATGTAATTGTATAACTTGCATCCGTTGACCTAACGAATACTAACTAAAAATTTTCTAATAATACTAAATTAATTAATAATGTTTTTGTATTTTTCATTTATATAAAAATAAAAACTCCAGGGTAGCTTGTTACTATATCCCACTCTTTCATAGTATTTTCTTCTTTCATTCTTATATTTTACCTTCTGTGCCTCGATCTCTTTCCAAACTTCATAAAGTATTTCATTTTCCTTCCTACTTCTCATTTTTCTTCATACCTTCCACTGCAATTCTTCCTGCTTGTATCCTTATTTTTCTATTTCTAGCTCTTCTTCCACTATATACCCGGTGTCTCTTTCTCTAGTCCTAACGTCCACTTCCAGTATTTCTCCTGTATCTTCTCCAGCTCTTGCCATTCCCTCCAACCCCAAATCTCCTGCATACCACACTTCTTACTAACTTTTCAAACATCCATCTCCTTTTCTCTATATCTTTACCAAATATCCTTTCCTAACCCCCATACTTGTCCTACTATTCTATTTCCTTTCATTTTCTTCTCTTTTATATAAGTGCTCCATCTTTGTTATCATATCTGATGTTGTAACCTAAGTATCTATACTTGTCTACTCTCTCTACCTCCTCCTCCCCCACCACCATTTCACCTCCTTTCGTCTTTTCTTTTCTCTTTTAAATTCCATAATTTTTGTTTTCCCGACATTTGCTGCTAGTTTTTTTATTTTCTAGGTATTTCTTCATAAATTTAACTCACTCCTCTCATCTCTTCTTTATTTCTCGCTTATTGCCACAATGTCTCCACATAAGCTAACACTCATACATCTTTTTTCCTTCCTACTATTATTCCTCCTACTTGATTTTTTTCCATTTCCTCTCAAGATCACTAATGTATATCGAGAATAAGATTGGGCTTAGCGGACATCCCTGTATTAGTCCTTTTCCGTCCTAAATTCTCTACCTAGTTTCCTCCCTACCTCGTCCTACACCTTGTTTCTTCGTATATTTCCTCTATTGCATTTTTTATATCTCTGTTTATTCCTACCTCCTCCATCCTTTTCCATAATCCCCTTTTTTCACATTATCAAATGCCGCTTTAATGTCTAGAAATATTTCGTACATCTTTCCTCCTTTCTTTGCTAACTCTTTATTAATTATGTGCTTTAATATGTATATATTGTCTATCGTTTCTTTTCCTTTCCTAAATCCTGCTTGCCAATCTGGTATTAGATTCTTTTCTTCTATTTCTTTTTTTCCAATTTTTTCTAACTATTTCGCATATAATCTTATAGCCCGCATTCATTATACTCACTCCTCTATAGTTGTTTTGTTTTTTCCTATCTCCCCCATTGTAAATTGGGCATATTATTGCCCTCTCTCCATTTTTTTCTGGAAACTCCTTCTCCTTTCCATATTCTCTGAATACTTCTATTACTTTTTCTCTCATTCCTTCTCCGATGTACCTCCATTGTTCTCCTTGTATTCCATCCGTCCCTTCTGCTTTTTTCCTTTTATTTTATTTATTGCTCTCTCCATTTTTCTTTTTCCTATTCCACCCTCTCTGTGTCTTATCCTTTTTTTCCAACTTCTTCATTTCTTGCGTTTTTTCACTCCTCTCCTACTAACTTCTTACAGTGTTCTTCCCATTTTTCCCCATCTATATTTGCTTCCATCCTTCCTCCTTTTTCCTCTTTTATTAATGAATTCCCATACCTGTCCTTCATTTTTAATTTCTCTAATCTTTATCTCGGTTTGGCTTGTTTTTATATTCTTCTTTATTTTACACATATTCCCTTAAAATTTTCTTTTAACCCTTTTGTATTCATTTATCTCTATCTTTCCTTTCTTCCATTTTTCTTCTTCCTTTTCTTAATTCTTTTTTTCACTTTCGCATTCTCCGTTCCACCAATCGTTTCTTTTCCCTAACTCTTGTTTTTCTCAATCTATACTTTCTCTTCTCTGTTGCCATTTCCATTCAGGTTGTAATTCTCTCCATCTCTTCCTCCACCCTCCTTTAGTAGTTTACTTCCTCTTCCATTTCTTCTTTATATCTTTTATACTCTCTCTTCAGTCCACACTTTCTTTTCTCTCCATATCTCTTCTTGTTCTTGTACCTCTTTCTCCTCTCTTCCATCATGAGCATACTTCTGAACGGCTGATGGTCCGATTCCTATCTCCTCTCCTATTCTTAGTGTTTCTATGACCTCTTTACTTTGTTCGTTTATAATCACATAAACTATTACTGATGGCCTCTTTCTCCCATATGTAAATTCCCCTTTTCCTTCTTCTTCCAAATTTCCGTTCATTATTGGTCCAATCTCTCTCTTCACATAGTTCTATCAAAATTTTCTTTGTCCGTTTATTTTCCTTGCCCATCCATTGATATCCTATTTCTTATCTCTCCATTTACCATTATTCCTCCCTCCTCTCCTATCCTAGCATTCAAATCTTCTCCAAATCAAAATTGCCTTCATCCTTTCTTCTATTGCCTTTTCTATATTTGCTTTTATTGTGTCAATTTTTCTTTCCATATAGCGTTGCTTGGATTCTTTTTGTATCATTATGCTTCTTCGCCACTTTCAGTTCTTGTTAGTACGCCTTACACTCCACGTCTTAAAGTCCAAGTTGTAAGATATGTGTAAAATACATTCCATGCAGCGGATCCACATGTGAAGCAAAGAGATTTCGTATTTGTAGACATCTTCACGAACTGGTCTTGAAAAATACCTCTAGCAGGTTGATGCAGAGGGTGTATCCGTAATAATAGTGGCTACTTTCCCGTCAATCATAGTCATATGAAGATCATGAGTTATCTCCAATCCGGCATATTTCGTTGAAGTGATGGTATCTATCTCCTGCTTTAATGCAGCTTCTTCTTGCTTGACGTATTCCGCAGTCTCCTTGCAAAACTCAAACTTGATAGGCCTACAGAAAGCAGAGCCGAAGGCTTCGGGTTTTTCCATATTACAAAGTGTCCTGATTGGAAACGAGTTTAGGGGACACGGCTTGCCATAAAAATTGATAAGTCATCGAAGTCCACATCTTCACTTCTTTTTGTGAAAAAGCTCCATCAAATCCCCATTTGCTAATCAACTTTAATCCCTCAACTGATGAATTCACCGGAACACCAACAATTTGAAAAACCTTCTGGACTGTCAAGTTCAATAATGCTTGAAGCTTCACTTTAGCACCTCATTCAGTTATTTCTAGCACCCCTGGATAGCAGTTGGTCTTAGCTTCAAGTAGTTTATGATTATGATTAGACAGATTTAATGATGTATAGAGGGCATAATCTTGATTAAGAGTTTTTTCGTTCTTCGTTACATGCTCAATAACACGAGCTAAATCATTGTTTACGTCCATTTTTAACTTTGCCACTAATGCATAACTAAGTTCTTCTATCGAGTAGTCCAAAAGTGACTCTTTTCTTCTGTTTGTTGCCGAGGTCTGTAAAAGGCTTCCTAACTGCAGATACAGTACTTGATATTCCTGGTGTTTCAATTGCCGCCATGTCAATGTCAACGGGGGTATTTACTTCTAACATGTCCTCGGTAACTTCACCTGTTGCTCGAAAAACCTCTAATATATTTATACTCGACAAATGAGGCCACTGAATATTTGACTCTAACCACTCAGAATGTCTGTTGATAAAAGTTTTCTGATTTCTGGAAGCACTAGTCCATCTGCGATGTAGATTTTTGACGGTATTCTGCAAAAAGGTCTTGACTACTTTTAAATCTTCTGAACACATTTTCACTGGGACGTAACATATTACAGCTTCCTAGAGTCGAGCCCAATTTTTCAAATCACCTTCACTACGAAGGAACATGAAAATATCAAGTTCGTCACGAATGCAGCCATTACTATTAGTAATTAATGTTGCTTCTTCAAGAGTTGACAAACGAATGCGCCAAAATTGCTTGCCGCAAGGATACGCACATAATATTAGTGTTGTTGGGTTAAGGTCAATAGTCCCTCACCACCATATGAGGTTTGACTGCTACCTTTTGCTAACTTACCAAGAAAAAAAATAAAATAGATTTTCCCCCATACAAATTTTTCTTAAATATTTTTTTATGTATGAAGGAGTCATTTTTATGAAAAATAGTATAAACAATATTAATCAGCATTCAGTTCACTATGAACTGCAATTTTTATTAGGTGAAATTTGGAACTTTGTTCCTAAGTCCACTATTTAAAAATCCGGATCACTGTGCAACGGTCAGAATACGTATACAACAAAATGGGGGCACTTTGAACATTTGTTAAACTAGTTATTTTTCTTTTGTTGTTTGGTTAGAGATATCAATAAGCTGTTATTTGTACTATCTGTTTCCTGTTTTCATAAGTTGCAAAATAAAAATTTGATGATCGACTGCTGTTAAATTTTGATTTCGCGATTCGTGACTTTAAACGCTGTACCTGTTTTATAGTTTTTTAAAGACTACTAACAATCGTATTCTGACCGTTGTGCACATTAGTTTTCACAGCCTCCTAAGATTAATTGTACCAATCGAAAGCATCTCTTTAGATTTTGAATAATAAATAACTAATTTATTAGTAACTTTAGCGCTATACTTGTGTTATAGGTTTTAAAGAGAATTGATCAAAAATCACTTTAACCTAAAAAATACTACATGATTCATATAAAAAAAATAAAGTTGATATCATTTCCGCTTAAACCAAAAGTCAGCCATTTTGTGCAAAGTTTGGAAAATACTCATCTTGTAAAACTTTTCTTAATAAACTTTTTGTTTATCATGGATAATAATAAAGTAAATCAAGTAGCCCTGAATTTACAATCAACCTGTATAGTGACAGGGTCTCTCAGTTGTTCAAAAACATGTACTTATTTCATAGTCAGATAGTGTTAATCTTTATATTTTAATATCTTATCGTCGTTTGAAAATTCTTCAAGTGTAGATAGATTGTCGAAAAGGAATCAGTTTAATGTAATCCTTTCCGACCAAAATGAAGTATTTTGTTGTTTCTATCGTAGTTGCTTGTGGCAAGTATTGAATTTGTTTTAATTCTGTTTTTATAAGCTATGTCATTGCAGTGTTTGTACAAACTATGGCGTTAAGAATACAACCTTGTTCAAATAACCGCATATTAGGGGGTAACGATGCGGAAATTACTGATTTTTCTTATCAATTATCGTTTCAAATTTACGAAATACATTTTTGCGGAGCTTCTTTATTAAGTACTACAAAAGCTCTTACAGGAGCACATTGCACGGATAAGTAAGTGTCGTCAAAATTAATTTTCAAGATCTATTCGCTAAATTGTTTTTAGTTTTCCGGTCGATACATTTACTGTGTGTGCTGGTAGTAACACAGTTGAGAATTGTGGTGAGACAAGAAGTGTGTCTGAACTTGCTCAACATCCTAACTTCAATCCAGATTACACTGATTACGACGTTTCGGTTTTAACCTTATCAAGATCACTTTCTTTGGGACCTACCATAAATGTTGTTAGTTTACAACCTGTTAACGAAGAACCCGCTCTAGAATCAAAGGTTGTTGTAACTGGTTGGGGGTGAAACCGACGAAAATGGAACTATTCCTTTAATTCTAAAACAAGTTGATTTAAAATATAGTAATACAAGTTGCAGAAGCTTCATCAAGCAGAACGGATGTTTCGTAGCTGAAACATGTACAGGTGTTTGTTGGGTAATTGACGTAGGTTGATGTAAGGTTGGTTTTTAATCGAATATCTTTAGGGTGATTCAGGTGGTCCAATTGTTAGTGAAAACAAGTTACTAGTAGGTATTGTTTCTTGGGGAGATGCTTGTACTTTACCCCAATATACATTAATCCACACCAGCATATGGAACCCTGAGATTCATAACTTTATATCTGAAAACATAAATTAAATATGAAAAAAACACGTTTTTAAATTTAATAAATGATTAGACCATACATTGTATTAAAATTTTAAATTAATAATAATAATTTAGATTCACCGTTGGTCTACGATGAGCGCCGAACACTACGTAAAAATGCGATTTGTTTATAGTAAATCAGATTGGTCCAAGAATAAACCCTCTTATCAGTGGCGGAGCGTGGGTGGGGCGGAGGGGGCGGCAAAATGTCGCCGGTGAAGCGGGTTGAGATCTGATCTATGATTCATTCATTACATGTGTCAGGTCAGACACACTATAATGTTCCATGTTTATCAAAAATTTTGCGCACTGACTATTTTTTAATATTTATTTAAAAGAAAACTGCGAAATCACTGACAGAGCTCTTTATAACGTTTGTTTGTTTACATACGAACGGCAACTTCGCATCACGCCGTGCCACCGGCGCGCGCGAGCCGAGTTGAGCGGCACTCTTTGTTGCAAACTCTTTTGTTTCACGCGTCGGCCCGTGTCGATGCTTCTCTTTCGCAGGTCCTGACTGAATGGAGCATTTTCTTAGAAAACACCCCACCATAACCATAAGAAAACCGTAAGCTACATCAGCAGCTAGAACCATGGGCTGTTAATCAGTTTTTTGGTTTGCTTTCAAGTATCATCGAGTTGACTACAGACAAAATTGACAATTGTGACGAGACAGGTACTACTGTAAATCCAAAGGGACATTCAACGGTATTAAAGAAAAACTCAAAGTACGTGTTTTCACTTCTGCAGAACAAGGTGAAACAGTAACAGTGTGGAAATTTGTTGCTCAGCTTGGGGAAGTTATTTTCCTCCATGCCTCATTTTTCCTAAAAAAAGGAAACGTTCGAATTTAAACTTGGTTTGCCACCTGATTCTACGGTTGAAACAAGTGATTCCGATTGGGTGACAGGAGATATTTTTTTCAAATGGTTCAAAAAATGTGTGCAATATTCTGGAGCTTTAAAAGGTAATACCGTACTTTTAATTTTTGATGACCATGCTAGCCATACAAAAAACCATTGTTACGGTTTATTTGTAACCAATAAAGTAAGGTATTGCAGTGTTAGATGACCCCACATGGCAGCTCTTAATTAGTCGGAAGTGGTCATGGGTGTATTGAAAATCGTTCACAACGAGGCCTCTACCCTACTCTGAAAATTTATAAGGCACCACCTAGGATTCTGTAAGAGAAATATCTAGAGCCACTAGGTACTCGTAGATCCAAAAATAAATAAACTGTAGGTGCACAGAAATCAATATACTGTATTAGCGACTAGAGTTCAACTTACATATCGAGACACACATAACAATACCAATATCAAATAAAATCAATAGCATATATCTAACTAATTCCCAGATACGATTCATGCACGAGAGCGAGTTAACAAAAAGGTATATGACGTTGAGGCATAAACGCCCCCAAATAAATTAGTTAAATTGAAAGTCACGAACCCTGTTGAATCTATTCACATAAGTCGCACGACAAACTATGGTTCAAAAGGTACTTAATGCTAATGACGACGGATACCGGAACGTGGCCGATTATTTAAATTAAATAAGTTCAACGCGCACATAAATAATTGTACTGAAAGGATCCTTCAAGCTCACATTATAATAAGAAATAGGCGCAACAAAGATACGGTGTTAAACTTTCAACCACGAAATTAAAATAGCCTCCACTGATAACAGTTGCTGGGTTGCACCAATGAGTAGATAACCGGCTTTTCTTGAGTGGTGGCCTTGAACCGATAATGGCCTTGCGGGAAGCTTATTTCCCAGAGAAATCTAGTAGGCTTCGTAATTAGTTTTCTAAAGTTTCCAATCAATTCCTCATTCGATATTCAGCGACAAATGACCACGGAGTAAGTCGAACGAACGTCTAAAACAACAGCAAACATTAAAACAAAAACAGAAAGAGAAAAAAAAGGGCGCTTAGAATTAATAGAACCCGTAAGAACAAATATTTTACTAAAACAAAGGAACTAAAAGAAACAAAGTTACTTACACTGGAATCGTAACAAAAGGTTTATTCCCTAATTAGAATGAGACGAATTTACTGCACTCGCCATTTATTAAATACGTGTCCAATAGTTCAGTTTTTTTAAATAGCATTCTCCAAATACACCCTTTCACTACGACGATTTAATAGGAAAAAGAAAGTATCATTTTTGCGAACCACCGAGATGTCAGTTTTAGGGTACACGGATGCCAACTAAACAGCCAACTTTAACTAAGTAAATCCCCAAAACGACGCAATATAAAAACGCGCACTCGGCGGCCTATACTGTAGGGAGAGAATTTCCTAATAAACCAATTATTTATGGATAAATCCCTTCACACTTTGACCTTATTAATTATGCCAGAGAAAATGGAGTGGTTCTACTCACATTGCTCACATTACGTCGGATTCATGAAACTTCTGAGCAACTACTATGCAAATGAAGTAAGAGTATGGTTACGAAGTAATCCCGGTAAAGTTGTAACACTTTGGCAGATATCGACTCTTTTTGGCGCTGTCTATGTTAATCCAGCAACAATAAAAACTGCTTTGAGCGCTTTCCAAGAAACTGGAATTTGGCCACCAAATCAAAATATTTTTGAAGAAAGTGACTATTTACCAGCTTCTACGACTGATATTCTTTTACACAATGAAGGCAATGATAGCGTTTGCACTGAAATCAACCAACAAAATAAATAGCAACGCTCAGAAGAAAATACCTACCAAATACCAGAAAAACTAGTAATTCATAAAAATCAAGACGAAGTTACTCCACCTCCATATGTGCCCAAGAAGAACATCAACAATGATTCTTCGTCATTACCACAATGTTCGTGGATGCCTGATGCACCTCCTGCTCGTAAAAAATCACCAATTAAAGACGTTTTAGAAGAGTAAGATATTTTTCCATTTGCAACCAATTCTTAATGTGAGTTCTGTTCCAAAACGCCCTTAGCGAAAATGGGAAAAAACAGCAATATGAACATCCACTTCGCTTATAAAATCGAATTGGAAACTTCTTTTAAAAATAAAAATGTGAAAGCTAATGCAGTCAAAAGAAAGATAGGAAGTAGTGTAACGAAAAATGCTAAGAAAAAAACAACTCTTAAATTAACAAAAAAAGCATCAAAAGAGATACATGATAAAGATTCCTCAAGTGACGAAGATGAAGCAATATGTTTTTACTCCGAATAATTTTATAGTGTTTTGATTGAAGGATATTTTTACGATATATGGAAAGAAAATGGACACAACAAAAGCAAATATAGAAAAGGCAATAGAAGAAAGGGATGAAGGCAATTTGATTATAGGAGGAGATTTGAATGCTAGGATAGGAGAGGAGGGAGGAATAATGGTAAATGGAGAGATAAGAAATAGGATATCAATGGATAAGAAAATAAACGGACAAGAAAAAATTTTGATAGAACTATGTGAAGAGAAAGGTTGGACAATAATGAACGGAAATTTGAAGAAGAAGGAAAAGGGAATTTACATATGTGGGAGAAAGAGGCCAGTCAGTAATAGATTATGTGATTATAAACGAACAAAGTAAGGAGGTCATAGAAACACTAAGAATAGGAGAGGAGATAGAATCGGACCATCAGCCGCTAGAAGTACTCATGATCGAAGAGGGAGAGAAAGAGGTACAAGAACAAGAAGAGGTATGGAGAGAAAAGAAAGTATGGACTGAAGAGAGTATAAAAAGATATAAAAAGGAAATGGAAGAATAAGTAAATACTAAAGGAGAGGTGGAGAAAGAAATGGAGAGAATTACAGCCAGGATGGAATTGACAACAGAGAAGATAAAGTATAGATTAAGAAAACAAGAGTTAGGAAAAAGATAAGATTGGTGGAACGGAGAATGCGAGAAGGGGAAAAAAGAATTAAAAAAAGGAAGAAGGAAATGGAAAAAAGGAAAGATAGAGATAGTTGAATTTAGTACTACGCATTCTACTGAACTTTGTTTGTTTTAGTGCATCGTGAAGTACCGTTACGCAAGCACGCATTATTCGTATGTTTGTTTCGCGAGAGTTTCGGATACGGAACGACAGTCATTTTGATTGTGCTTCGATCTTTTAAATACTGTTGAATCTTCTAAAACTAAACATTTAGAACTTTACCCAATCTGTGAACAAGTTTTTGAAAATGAAAAGAGTCAAAGAAAGCGGTGTGGAATTTCGCAAAAAAAGCTAAGAAAGAAGCAGATGCGAAGAAGTCTCAAGGTGCATTACTGAAATATTTCAGTTCCAGTTCTGGTTCGAAAGCCACGTTAACGTCTTCGGTGGCATCCTGCAGCAGCGGAAGTGATTCCAGTGTAAGTAGGTATATGATTCCTCCATCTAGAATCGTGCATGGCCTAGAATTACTCCAGTTATTTTAGACATAACATGTATGGGCTGGTTCGCTCGCAATAAATTGCAAAGTTGTAAGGTTCTCTAACTTTAACGTTAACTCAATCCGAAAAAGTAAAAAAAGCAAAATGTGAATGTATGTATGTCCGTCTATTTTCAGTTGTCAGCTCTAGAGCCTAAGCCGCTGAACCAAATTGGATGAAATTTTATATTAGGGGATGTTTTGTAAATGTCTTGGAATATTTTTTTTTGTTTTTGGATAACTTGATTATTTATGGTACCTGTCATACAAATAAAACATAATTTTTCATTTAGCTCAAAAATGGCGGCAACGATTTTCTCAAATTTCTCGTCATTTTACCTTTATTAACATCTATAACATGGCATACTTACTCAGTCAGTTTTACCGGAAAACTTTAAAAAGGTAGCTGCCATACAAAATCAATTTTATTTGTAAATTTTCCTATAAGCCTGACAAACCGCGCCGTCACCAAAACCACTTTTGTTTTGTGATAGATAAAATACTTATTTGAAATTCGAACGTGTCCTCCAGCGAATATTCATGGGAATACATAACTTATTTTACAGGCTCAAGAAGAAGACGTGCTTGCCGTCGCAGTTGGGAGTAGTTCTGGTCCCACCACAAAGCAGGGTCAAGACGAAGTCTACTCACCAGAAGTACCTCAAGCATCTAATCATAAGCCTGCAGAAAAAGTGAATGTTGCCAAAGAAGACATAATTGAAATCGTGCCTTCTGCTCCTGCCGAAGTCAAACATGTGAATCTCGACGATGTAGGTTGCTGGCCTTCTCTTATGACCGACGAAGTCAGAACGCTTCTAGTACGTCGCGGATCGGACTCAGTACAGCACATCGATTCCAAATTTGCCGATGTTGTTCGCTCAGGGACTTCAACGAAAGGCGGTACTCGAAAACTAACCAAAGAGTGGTTCTACAAACCATTATCCAACGGCGAAAAGGTTCTCCGAACATGGATGGTGTACTCGCCTTTGAAGCAATCCTTGTATTGTTTTTCTTGCAAGCTGTTTGGCAATTCCGGCTCGAACTTCGCATCTGAAGAAGGATTCAACAAATGGTGGAAGCTAAATCCAAGAATAGGAGACCATGAAAATAGCCTAGGCCATGAACAGAGCTTCTTGAAATGGAAGGAGTTGGAAGTTCGCCTGAACTGTAAAGCAACCATCGATCAGAAACAACAAGAAGTTTTCGAAAGTGAGGAGAAGAAGTGGAGGGATGTACTGTACAGGTTGCTGAATATTATCCAGTTCTTAGCCAAACAGAATCTGGCCTTCAGAGGACATCGAGAAGACATTCGAGGAGATGATAGTGGCAATCGCGGAAACTTTCTGGAGTTAGTGCACCTCCTAGCTAAATACGACCTTCTTCTAATGGAACACCTGACAAAGATAAAGCTGGGAGCAAGAGTCTCAGTTTCGTTTCTATCTCCAGAAACCCAGAATGAATTTATAAACTTACTGGGACAGCAAGTTCGATCCACCATCATCCGTCGTATTCAAGAAGCTAAATATTATTGCGTAATCTTCGACAGTACACCAGACATCTCCCACAATGACCAAATGAGCCAAGTTCTGCGATACGTACATATCGAAGGAGAAAAAGTCGCCGTGGTAGAATCTTTCATTGACTTCTTCGAACCAAAAGGAAAAAATGCAGAAGATCTCAGCAACGATATAATCGCGAAGATAACATCAGACGGACTGGACATACAGAATCTGAGAGGACAGGCTTATGACAATGCTGCCACAATGTCAGGGATCCACAATGGAGTTCAAGCCCGGATTAAAGCACTGAATCCGAAAGCTCTATTCGTGACATGCACAAACCACTCACTAAACTTGGCTGGGGTACACGCTGCTTCTGAATCAGTGGATTCCGTGACGTTTTTGGAACTCTGGAGAAGCTATTTGCCTTCTTTTCTGCATCAACTGTTCGATGGAACGTTTTGGTTTCCGTCACAGGTCAAGCAGTGAAACGAGTCACTGTCAAGATGCTTAAAAATAAGTTTGAGGTAGTTCTTGAGGTACTGGAACAATTAACAGATTCATCTCAAACTTCCGAAACAAGATCGGGAGCCAGTCTTCTCCTGACAGCCATGCAGTCATTTAACTTCCTAACTTTTCTTGGCTTTTGAGCTGCAGTGCTACCTGAAGTAGATGACGCACAGATTTACCTGCAGCAACGAGGACTAAGTGTGGATAAGTGTGCTCAGAAACTCAGCGCTTTGAAAACCCTCTTAGTAGAAGGTAGAGACCGTTTCGTGCAAGAAGCAATTGACTTTGCTAAGACTCTCTGCGAAAAACTCGGAATCGAACTCAAAACGAGAAGAATTCGCAGGAAAAAACGCATGCATGGCGATGAATCTTCTGAAGATGCAGCTTTGTCTCACGAGCAGGAAATCCGTCGAGAGGTGTTCGCATCATTCGACAAGATTATTCAAGAAATGACGACTCGATTCCAGCAACTTCAAGAAATATCGGACAAGTTCGGATTTTTAATGCCAGCGAAACTTTTGGACAGCAAGTTCGAGTGTGATCTTTCTCACGTATTTGAAGACATCGACAAGGACGAGTTTCAGATGGAGCGGAAGCGTCTCCAGCAGTTTGTTTCCTGTTCTGAATCAGAGGAAAATATAAGTGGTAAATGACCACTGGAGCTCCTCCAGTTCATTCAAAAACTGAATCTTGGAATTTCGGTTTCAAATATAGTCATCTTGATTCGCATATATTTGACTTTGGCGATTAGTGTTGCAAGTTGTGAGAGAAGTTTTTCGAAGTTGAAGCTAATAAAAAATTACCTCAGATCTACTATGAGCTCCGCTAGACTATCAAACTTGGCTAAATTGTCGATTGAACAAGAATTGGCTGCTAATATTGATTATGTCAAAGTTATTTCTGACTTCGCTACTCATAAGGCCCGTAGAATCCGCTTGTAAAACCGCTCATCCTATTTTACCTTCAATAAAAGGTACCTCATTGCACCAGACGATGTCACAGCATTGACAGACAATAAGTTTAAGGAAGTGGTAAAGAAAATGTTGATTAAGAAGGCTTACTATAAGGTATCTGATTACGTTGAAGACAAGTGTGCTTGGAAATAGATTTGCTCTGTGCTGGTGGGTTTTCACCAGCTGGCTCATAAAACTGTACAGGTATATAGTTGTATATATACCTACTTATTTCTTTTTTTTTTGACATGTATTTACATACCTATATATTTGAACAATTATTATTGTAATCGACTTTTAAAAAAGAAGGAGTAAAAAATAATAATAAAAACACCTCCCGAGTTTCTTGCCAGATCTTCTCGGTAGCAGGTTCTCCCAAAATCCGATCTGTAGGCCTATTCACTAACTTTTTTTGACACTTAAAAGTGATCATCACCAAGCCATTTACCCATACACTACCACTTTAGTATAATACTATTGTGACCATTGTCGTGTAAAAACAGCAATGGATAAGTAAATAGTACAGTGATGATCACTTATAACTGTCAAAAAGGGTTAGTGAATAGGCCTACAGTGGTAGAATCATTATTTTTTTTTTTGACACATACTTACCCAATAAGTATGTTTTAAAGTAGTTAATTTTTATTTTCTTCAGTATAATGTAATTTTTGTTTTTGACGTCAATAAGTACCTGTAAAGGTCTACATTGGATAAATGATTTTGATTTGATGTGAAATTTAATTTTAATTAAGCACCTATAGAATTTTTTGATAAAGTCATAATCGTTAAAAGTGTCTTATGACTCATCAACAAAATACCGTATGTATTATTTTTAGTCCTACATATTTTTTGTTTCAACTTTATTGCACTTTTTATAAGTTTGTCAGTTTCCCTAATTTTTTGTAATTTTCTTACTAGATTTTTGACTTTGGTTTTAGATTTTGTTGTCTAAATTAAATCTTCTAAAATTTTGAGATTCTATTAATAACTGTTTTATTTAATTTTTGTCAATTTCGTTGTTTTTCATGTGTTGCTGTGCGATTAAGTTGAATTAAAGTTTTTATAATTTTGTAACGTTAACAATGCAATTTTGGCCGAAAAACAAAATTAAATCCATTAGTAATACAGTCAAATAGGCAACTTTCCATTCTAAGGTGTAACTATGCTTGCAGTTGAAAATTTTCAAAAACTTCTAGAGCCATTCTGATTTTGGATTGGTAATCAATTTAGGGATTTCCTTAAAATGGACAACATCCGGTGAGGGATGAAGACTTGAATCGATACTCGGGCAGGTCCATACAAGGGAAAAATTGTAGAATTCAGATAGTAGGCTTTAATATATTGATACATACCTTGCTTTCAGACTTTTTTTAGTTCCTCTTCTTTGTTGACTTTCTTATTATCTTACTTCGACGTAATCAATGTTTCTTCAGCTACCCGAAATCTTCATTTTCATGCGGTTGCTGCGATGTCATAGACAACGTAGTAGCAACGGCTACTGGTTAAGCGGCCGAGCCTTAAATACCACCTGGACTGCTGGAACGATCGAGATTCAACCATTATGGGGGTCGTCACCGATGCACAAACAACAGTAATTTCCTGGGGGGTTGTTAACATACAGGTTGTTACGGTTTATTTGTAAACAAACTAAAATAAATATATAGCAGTGCTAGATGGCCTGCCGGCAGTTTTTTTTAGTCGGAAGTGGTCGTAGGTTGATTGAGAATCGTTTGAAATAAAATCCTCTACACTGCTCGAAAAATTTATAAAGCGCCACCTAGGATTACGTATAAGAAATATCTAGAGCCACTATTAACTTGTAGACACAGAAACAAACCGTACCAGAATAGAAATATGTATATTGTACACAACAATAGATAATATCATTTAAAATGACTAGCAAAATACCGTTATCAGATAATAACAATTTACGATAGCGAGTTAAGGTACAAGGCACAAACGCCTCCAAATAGGTTAGCGTATTTGACAGTCGTAGCGCCGATAAATCTCTGCAAGCGATTCACGCGACAAATATTGTTCGAAATGTATCTGACCGCACTTACGGAGGGTATCGGACTTTGGCCGATTATTTAAATAGATTAAAAGCACACAAAAATTGATCAGGTACTTTGAAACATCTTTCTAGTTCACAAAGTTATTTGTAAAGCGCCCAAAAAAGATACGCTGCCAAAGTCACGACCATAAGACGCGACAAAATTTATGAATGACATGCATAAAACAATTAACTTAGCTTTTATAACAAGGAAGTCTTCGGTGTTCGACAGTTAATCCGCAGATGTGACAGCTTCCATATCAAAATCTAATATTTTACTATGCAATAAAGAAAAAGGAAACACCAAAATAGACTGCGTTGATAACAGTTGCTGGGTTGCACACAAAGGACTAGATAAACGGCTTATCTTGGGTAGTGGCCTTGACCCAAAGGCGGTTTGAAAGTACATTGAAGTTCCCACGGTGGTGATAATACCAGACCCACTTCAATATTTTGTAATTTTCGGATTATTATCTTTGCCAGCATAACCATAAATTAATATCGATTGGCTAATTCAAACGGAGTACGTCTGCAATGACCAGCAGAATAAGCCAAATGAGAAAACTACAAAAGAAAAACCAAAAAAAAAAGTGCCTCCAATTAATAGAACCCGTAAGAGCAAATGTTATATATATATATATATAAAAAAACGTACTTACACAGGAACTGTAATCGAAGACTTATTCCTACTTTAAATAGGATGATTTTACTTTAATCGATATTACAAAGCACATGTCTAATTTATGAATGTAAGCTTTCGCAGCTGTTGTCACTAAGATTATTATCTTCCGGGTTAAGCCGTGTTCGTCCTTCCTTCCTACGTTCTCTGCTTGACATTTTGCTAACCATGCTGTTAGCTTCTTCAGAAGTTACTCTAAAGACTGATGATGTTGTCTTCTGCTCCTCGTTATATACCTATGTTCCGCTACGGTTGGTTGATGTCGATCAGTGACGGGTGGTTGGTTTTCGATGGTTGATTGATCTTCTGTTTGGTATTGACTAATTTTGTGGCGACATTTGTTTTCTTTGTTTTTGTGAAGAGTTAGTTTCCACGTGTTGCTTAATCGGTAACCGTCTTCTCGATTACAGTTGATGATGTGTTTTCCTTTTTCGTGTAGATGTTCTGCGATTGCTGATTTATCTACCGCTCTGGACTTGGCGTCTCGGTGATGTTCTTTTAATCTACATTTTATGTTGCGTCCGGTTTGACCAATGTAGACCTTTCCACATAAACAATCAATTTGGTAGACCCCTTTTGTTGAGAGTTTCGGCAGGTTATCTTTATTAGAAGGTAGTAGTTGCTGGATTTTTTTAACAGTTTCAAACCTGACACCGATATTCTTCTTCTCCAATGATTTTCTTAATTTGTCAGTTACTCCAGCAATGAATAGCAAACGAGCGTAGGTGGTGATCTGTTTCTTCTCTTTTTCGGATTTCCTGCACCAGGCGGCTCTTATTTCTTTTCTGGTATAACCGTTCTTCATTAGGGCTTGTTGGACGTGTCGAAGTTCTTCTGCCTTGTGAACCTCGTCAGGAATCTTGTCAGCTCTATGCAATAAAGTTTTGATTAGAGACCGCTTCTGCTGTGGATGATGGTGTGATGTGGCATGGAGGTATCGGTCGGTGTGTGTCTTTTTACGATATACACTATGAGCCAACTTGTTGTTATCCCCTCGTTTCACTAGAACATCCAGGAAAGGAAGCTCCTTATTCTCTTCTGTCTCCATGGTAAACTTAATCCTTTTGTGCTGAGTGTTGAGGTGGTTAAGAAATACAGTAAGTGCTTCTTTCCCATGAGGCCATTGGTTAGAAAAATCCAGCAACTACTACCTTCTAATAAAGATAACCTGCCGAAACTCTCAACAAAGGGGTCTACCAAATTGATTGTTCATGTGGAAAGGTCTACATTGGTCAAACCGGACGCAACATAAAATGTAGATTAAAAGAACATCACCGAGACGCCAAGTCCAGAGCGGTAGATAAATCAGCAATCGCAGAACATCTACACGAAAAAGGAAAACACATCATCAACTTCGAGGAAGCTAAAGTTCTATCAAGGACTAACAACTACTATCCAAGGATAATCAGAGAATCCTTAGAAATTATGAAAAATAAAAAACTTCAATCGAGAAGATGGTTACCGATTAAGCAACACGTGGAAACTAACTCTTCACAAACAAAGAAAACAAATGTCACCACAAAATTAGTCATCACCAAACAGAAGATCAACCAACCATTGAAAACCAACCACCCGTCACTGATCGACATCAACCAACCGTAGCGGAACATAGATATATAACGAGGAGCAGAAGACAACATCATCAGTCTTTAGAGTAACTTCTGAAGAAACTAACAGCATGGTTAGCGAAACGTCAAGCAGATAACGTAGGAAGGAAAGACGAACACGGCTCAACCCGGAAGATAATAATCTTAGTCACATGTCTAATTGTTTAATTTTTAGACAGAATTTTTCATGTACACTTTTCGCGGCCGTCAGTAAAAAAGAAATGAAGTGTAACTTTTGCAAATTCATACGAATCATCGAAACTGGCAATTCCAAACAACTAAAATCTTTAAAAGACTGTTCAATATAATAATGCATACTCAAACGCATTAGCGTAAACACGGTTGCCTATACTGTAGGAAGAAATTAATCTATAAATCAATTATTTGCGAAATAATCCCGTCACAAAGTGTACTATTATCCCGCGAGTGTCGCATCTCTGAAATTAAGACTTTAAACGCTAGCACTCGTGCGCGTTAATACCAGCACATAGCGATTTCGCGTCTTAAACTTTTCAATCGTTATCATGAACATTGCGCCGTACGCTTAATTAGTCTCGTGTGTCGTCTGTTTTCAGCTAATTTTCTGTAAGAATCTTGTAAGAGTATATTGTTCGGAAACATCTCTTTAGCCACCGTTTTATTATTTTGGTACACATTTTGCGCTGGATCCACCGCGATGGGTGTTCCTGAATATTAATAAACTAATTAAATAATACGATTTTGTCCTATAAAGCTAATTACTTACATAACTCATTGGCACATAATTTCTGTATTCTATATATGTGTAAGGCATTTCAATGCGCTGTCAGATAGCTATCAAAGACCTTTAAAAATGGCTACTGCTGGGCCAACTTACGTATTATCAGATGAGTTTTATAATTGAGTTATAGGATTTTGATATAGTTTTCGTTAAGTTTTTTAGAATCCTTGTTACTTGACTTAAATACTGTTTCACAGATTCTATAACTAACTTAATTAAAACAACTACTAAAAGTACGATAAATTTAACAAAAATTACACACACTTGAATGTAAACAATGGTTTGTTGCCATTTTGGCAAAAGTGTTCAAATGGCTTATATTGTTGACCATTTATAGGTTATGAAATTCGTGAGCATACTTTTTACTAATTTTAGATTTTTTTTAAATCCATATTCTTTTTTTGTTAATGTTTATTTTTTGTTTATTTTTATTTTTGTTTGAAATTATCTATTTTTAAGTTATTGTTTTATTATTTTTTGTATGTGCAAATTTCTTTGCAATAATGTTTTTCATAACAATTTCTGTAAATACATCTTCTACTTGCTTTCTTCTTCATACGCATTTATCAATATTATTTAGTTTTTCATACAATTTATACGCTATTTTAAAAACACAGATCTCTGAGGAACACCTACAGTTCTAGTTTTTAATTTTTTTTTTTTCAACAAAACTTCACGTTTTTTGAGTCAAATTTTTTTGCCGGGTTTCTCGGTTGTCACAATTGTGCAAAAATACGTACTTACGTCATCGTCAGATAGTGTTAATCTAATTATATATTTGAACATGTTATCCTAGCTTAAAATTTCTTAAGGTGTAGAGATAGTCATCAAAAAAATCAGTTTTAAGTAATCATACCGACTAAAATGAGGTTTTTTGTTCTTTGTATCGTAGTTGGTTGTGGCAAGTATATAATTTTTTTTTTGATAATCTTACTATAGACGATGTTATCGCAGGGTTTATACAAACTAACGCGTTCAAACTACAACCTGGTTTGAATAACCGCATTCTAGGCGGTGACGATGCGCAAATTCAGGATTACCCTTACCATTTGTCGTTGCATTTCTTTGCCACGTATTTTTGCAGTGCTTCTTTATTAAGTTCTACAAAAGCTGTTACAACAGCACAGTGCACAAGCATATATGGGTAAACATCGTCAAAATCAATTTTCATAATCTATTTCCAAATCGTTTTTAGGAATCCGATTAATTCACTTACTGTACGTGCTGGTAGTAGCACAGTTAATAATGGAGGCGCATTAGTCAGCGTGTCTACTATTGTTCAACATCCTAATTTTAATGCAGCTACTATGGATTATGACGTTTCGGTTATAAAATTATCAGTGTCACTTTGTTCAGGACCTACCATAAATTTTGTTTCTTTGCAACCTGTCAACGTAGAACCCGCTCTAGGATCGAAGGCGGTTTTGACTGGTTGGGGTAAAATAAACGTAAACGGAAATATTAATTTAGTTCTGCAAAAGCTCAAGTTAAAATATAGTAGTACCAATTGCATCTTAAACAGATGTTTCGTAGCTGAACCAGGCAAAAGTGTTTGCGAAGTACTTGACGTATGTTAACGTAGGAATCTCAGGTTTTAATCGAGTATTTTTAGATTGATTTAGGTGGTCCAATTGTTAGTGAAGAAGGCAAGTTAGTAGGTATTTATTCTTGGGGAGGAATTTGTACTTTACCACAATATGCATTAGTCCACATTAGCATATGGATTCCTAATATTCATAGATTTATAACTGCCAATTAATATTAATTGTAAAAAACAAAACACTTTTGTTTTAAATAAAAAGGTAAATAATACATTGTTGTGCAATTTCTAAATTAATAATAACAACGTTTTTTTCACACTTGTGGTAATTTAGATTCTAGATACATAAGCTCTGCAGTTAAATGCGTTAGTTGTTAAGCAGGCACCTCGGGTTCAATTCCCAGTGCAAACATCGAATTTTTCGGCCGTACTCTCTCGCAAGGCAATGGCAAACCAGCGGCCAGCACCAATCGGCGTTAAACTGTAGGTCCCATGTGTATGTGTCTACTGTCACGCACAACACATATACATGCGAGGAGTGCGCAACGTCCGGTAACGGATATGCTACTTGAAGAAGAAGATACATAAGCGTAGGGATGTGACCACCTCTTAAGCTTTTTGTTTAGAGTATCGCAGTCAGTCAAGTCAAGGGAGAGCCTGAATAAGCTCTCGACCCAAAGGCCTTCCTACGGGGAGGTCTTTGGGAAGAGCACTCATTTGTCCTGGGGTTGAGCAATTGGCCCCGAAGGCGGAAGAACTCACCAGCAAGAGTCAACGGCATATGGATACAGAAGGCAACGGGAAACCACTACATTAATCATCCCTCGTATAATCATCATGACGTTGTTGAATTCTAAATTTTCCGGAGTTTCTAGTCCCCCATTCGGATCCCGGGGGGAACGGTTTTGAACAATTTTTTGAGAAAAAAAAGGTGGCGACGTAGAATGTGAGGAGTATGTATGATATGATAAAGACCGAAAACGTGGTATTGAAGATGATGAGACTGAACGTGGATATTCTGGGACTAAGTGAGAGGAGATGGAAGGGATGCGGCCAGTACGACATGCAAAATCATACAATATATTATGCGGGAAACAATGATGCGCACCATTATAATGGAGTTGGCTTCATTGTCACAAAGAAGTTAAATGCGACTGTGAAGAACTTCGTACCACAATCTGATCGAGTAGCTGTACTGCAACTTAATGGCCGAGGAGTGAATGTGAATGTTGTACAGGTGTATGCACCGACAGCAGACAGTGATGAAGAAGTTATAGAAGAATTCTACGACAACTTATATTCTACCCTAAAAATTACCAAAAGGGAGGATGTCAACATTATAATGGGTGATTTTAATGCAAAGGTAGGAGCGAGCCTGCCAGGAGTGTCAGCAGACGTGGTCGGAGCGTGGGGGCTTGGAGAACAAAATGAGCAAGGCGAAAGATTAATAAAATTTTGTCAAAAAGAGGGTTTTGTCCTCACAAATACTCTTTTTCAACTGCCACTCAGACGCTTATACATGGAAATCGCTAAGTGACCGAGCAGAAGGTATTACGACGATGCCAGGTGCTCGGACCACAATCCTGTTGTAAGAAAAAATCAGGCTGAAGAAAGTTCAAAAGAAGATGAGAAGAGTAGCTATTGACCCTATCAAAACAAGGGATGAAAAAATGGTGGATAATATGTTGAGAATGTTGGAAGCAGTAAATGAAGATGGAAATGTTGAAGAAATGTGGAGCAAGGTCAAGGGTGCTATCATGGAAGCGAGTGAAAAACATTTAAAAGCAGAAAAGTGGCAGCACAAAACATGGATGGCAGAAAAGTTCTTGCAACTGATGGATGAAAGAAGAATATGGAAAAGTAAGGACCAAACCAGTTACCGCGCTATTCATTAACAAATCCAGAGGAAAGTGAGAACATGCACAAGAAAATAAGGGGAAGATATCAAACACTAGAGGAAAATCAGTTTCTACGTTTTATGATGAAAATGGCGTTCCTGCAACAGATATTGATGAGAAGAAGAGACTATGGGAGAACTACATCAAGGAATTATTTAGTGACGTCCGAAATTATGTTCATGGATACGAAAATGGTGAACCTGGGCTGGAAATTCTCCCGGATGAAGTCTGGCACGCAATTAAACAGCTGAACAATAAAAAATCGGATTGACCAGACAATGTATACGGAGAGGTCCTAAAGCTGCTGAAAGATAATGTGATAAAGATGCTGACGAAACTATTAAATAAAGTTTATGCAAGAGGAGCTGCCAGCGGAGTGATTAAACTCGTACTTCATAACAATACCAAAGAAAAGTAATGCCAAAAGGTGCGCCGATTTTCGTACAATAAGCCTAATGAGTCATGTCCTAAAGGTATACCTTAAAATAATCGTAAAACCTGCAATGCGATAAGAACATGTCAACAGAGTAGAACAAGTAGAAAATTTCAAATATTTAGGATGTATAGTGAATGAGCAGTGGACCATGGAGCAAGAGATACGCAGCTGCATAGAGCAAGCCCGAGGAGTATTTACGAAGATGAAGAAAATGTTTGTCAGCCGAACTTTACTACTGGAACTGCAACTGCGTATGGTAAGGTGCTACATATTCCCTATTGCGTTATATGGCATGGAGGAGTAGACGCTTACCAAGAGACTCGAAAATAGAATAACCGGTTTTGAGATGTGGATATACCGCCGAATTCTTAAGATATCCTAAAGAAACCACGTTACAAATGAAGAAGCCTTCACAAGAATGAATACAAAAAGAAGTCTCATGTACAGCATCAAAAAGAAAAAAACAATATTTCGGACACGTTATGTGCAATGGAAAGTATCAGCTCCTAAACCTTATCATCCAAGGCCTCATAGAGGGAAGGCGGGCGCCTAGCAG
>JALBCR010002579.1:0-73674 GCA_030710515.1 Abscondita cerata
GCTATCTGGTTTATAGACAAAACAAAATTAGTTTTAATTCTCTTTGTTACCGACCCGACTGCAAGCGTCATTATAAATTGATCAGATTTATATGAAACGTATTCGATTTAACATTCATAAAGATAAAAACGTTAGTTATGTATCCCTAGTCAATTAATTCTTTTGTATAAAATCCACTTTAATATTAAAGGTTTGAAAGCAATCGACGTGCCCCAGCTTTTATTTTTTATTTAGTTTGAATTTGAATTTAATACTTGATAGCAGTAGTACAAAAGTACCAAAATACTAATGTAATAAGTAAAATAATAAAGCGTACCTTGATACGCGTAATAAATAAAATCATTCGTCTATTATAGTGTAGAACTTAAATTATCTAAGAACAAAAACGGAATTATAATAAATAATTGTAAAATGATGTTTCATAGTCGAACATAAATCTTGCAGAAAACTTTATTTTCAAGAAGTATCTATTCAATTTGTAACAAAAGATTATATTTTTAAAAATAGAGAGATTAACATATTAACGCTCGATTATTTGCAAAATAATTTTCTGCCAAACCAAAAATATTTTTAATAACCTTTTTGTTGTTTTTCTGTTTGTTCTGTTTGTTTGTTTGTTTTTCTGTTAATGAGCTTATTGAACACATTAGCAATTTTAATCCCCTAAACAAAGCCCATGCACTTTCTAATTATGGTACCCATTTCAATAACACAGGATGTAGTAATTCTAATAAGCCTTTTGTTATATTCATTACCATGTCTTCTTGGTTAATTTCAAAAATATTATCATTCAGTTCGTTTGTTCAATTTGAATGTGCAAATCGTGAGTTTTTATGTGCTAAAATGAATTCTAGAACTAAAAACTAGTGTCGATGGCTCTCAATTGTAGTGGTAAGTATTTCAAAATTTATCTTGCTTCATTTGTTGTTTTATTTCCTATAATATAATAATTCGTATACACATACAAATAGTGTGCTTAAACATTATTTATAAAAAGTAAATACTAGGTTTAATTTTTGTTTTCCTTTTTTATTTTATCTGGGGACTCAATTTATATAAATAAATTTATATAAGATATAAACAAAATTTTGAACTTGCAATTCGTACATTTGTAATAAAGAAATTAACATTATTCTTTATGTAATTAATAATTACGAATATTAGAATGAAATTAATAAAATTGTTCAAATATTTAGGTACGGCATTGATGGTATGTCACTGATTTCTCTTGAAATAAAAATTATTTTTGAACGCTCCCATCAATATCTTAGCACATTTGATCCATTGATTGATTGATTTTTAATCCAATGCACGGTTTTCGCTTAAAAAATTGTCATATTAACGTTATTGTTAATATTTTCCAGAGAAACATTTTCTATTTATTACGAAAAACGCGCATCGGATTGAAAAACAAGAAGGTCACCTTTCGTACGTCGCGACGGTGAAAATAAAAAATGTGGTACATTAAAAAGCTTTTCATACATAGTTCAGGATGTCCGATTTACGACACTTATAGGGTATCTGTCATGTGCTGTTTTTGGATTATACTTAAAATTTTGTTTTCCCAATTTAATGATAGTTGTTGCATTTAGTATAAGGTAAGTCAATATATTTTTGTCAATTATTAAAAATAAACCCTCAACATATTTTTAATAAACGTTGGCGGAATTGTCAACTGGGGAGGAATATCTTTAATTAATTGATCTAATGGAATATCTCCTAATATAGTACTATCACAGCAGGTTATCGCTTACATTTGAACAGGAAGTAAACAATTCACTTAATTATTTAAATCTTATACTAATTAAAAGAAACCATTATTACAGACTGGTTTAGTAAACCCAATTCATCGAATAGAAATATTAATTTTAAATGTAATTACCCAATTCAGTATAAAATAATTTTTGTGTATAATTTACCATTTTAGGTATGAGTAAGCTGATAATTAAAAATAGCCGATTTCCAGGTTTTTGTTTTCTGTAACCGATTTAACAATTAAAGTTCTGATTAACAATTAATTCACGTTTCTTTATAGTGTTTGAATAATATACCGGTTCAAAAATGAGGATACGAGTTCAGGTAAAAAAGTAATCGGACCTAACCTCATTTTTTAAAATGGAACATAAAGTTATTGGTTTCCTAGGCGATTTATTTAAACTCCATTACTTTAAATCGCAATAAACCATGAAACAGAAGCTATTAGAAACAAAACTAAAAAAAATTCATTGACAATTTTTTTTATTTTCCTCGTATCTTTTAAGCGAGGAAACATCTTCAAATTTTATTTTATTATTTTAAGTGTGACCCAAAAGAACACGTTGCCCCTATATTACTTTTTGATTGCACTAACAATTACGGAGATACGATATACAAGTGTTGAAAATGGGACACCCTGTACATGTATGCCAAATTTCGTTAGAGTAGCTAAATTCATTTAAAAATATTAACAAGAAATTATTTATTTTTAAAAACTTTACCACCCTATATCTCAAAAGTTCAGACATTTAAGACATATATTCAAGTAAAGTTTTTTTCTTAAAATGGACCCAAAAATCGCTTCCTTAGATATTGATATTCAATTAGAAAATAGCCTGCATTATTTAAGTGAAATAATAAAGTGTAAAATATAACACATATTGTGAAACACTTTCCAGTTACAGAGTAGTTTCTATGTATCTACAATAGAACAGAAATGAACATTTCAAATTGGTCAAAAGTAAAAAAAATAATAGTAGAATGAAACCTGTTGGAAAAGAAAGAGAATATAATAAGAATTAAAGGAATAATAATTTACGGGCAATCTAAGGTTTTTATGGGTAAAAACGATTTATCTCGATTTCCGCCAAAACTACAAGTCCTAGGGGAAAAACTAAAGAGCAAAGTTGTATGTAATAATAATGAAAATAATCAAATAATAATCTAACTTTTAATTAAAATAAAAATTTTTTGATTACTTCTCGTAATGTTTGATTTTAAAAATTGTTCCTGATTATTTCAATTCAATTAGTTCTCAAATAAACTTAAAAAGTACGTTTTGAGTTGCTACTCCTTTTTTTTATGTTACGATACAGTTTTACATTGTTCTAGTTGTTCTCAACTTTGTTCCAAAAACAAAGCCGTAACTCAAATTATATGCTCAGAAATTAAAACTAACAATTTTGAGCTGGCACCCTTTTTAAATGATCTCAAATTTCAATACTGTTTTACTTTATTCTAGTTATTCTAAACATTTTTCCAAAAGAAAAATCCATAACCAAAATTATAGACCAGCTCCGCCTTTTTTTAAATCAAACGTTGCAATACTGTTGTACAATGTTCTAGTTACAATTACCATAATTGTCGCAGAAACATACTAGAATTTTCGTCATTTTCATGAGAAAATAATTTTCCAAAATCAAGAATAGGGGCCCAGATGATCTGAATGACTTCAAAGGGTAATTTTATTATATATTTTGTTTTACCTATTAACAAATTAAGCGAGCTCCCGGACTATATACTATACTCATTAAAGGTAATTAAAAGAACATTTTTGTTTAATAGACCGTTACGAAAAAAAATTAAAACAGATAAACGCAATCAAAAACAAAAATCAAGAGGTGGTGCAAAAAATACTCTTACATCTGGTAAGTATATTAGTCTGTTCGTCTTTGATTGCCTTTAATCATAGCATTTTCTAATTTCAGCCAAATCGAGATGGTCGTCCACTACCGACGCTTCCAGTGAAGAAGAAGAGCAGACTTCACAGAAAACTAAAATAATTAGACAAAGATGGACGGAGGAACAGAAACATTTAATAAAAACACATTTCAACGGACATATTAAAAATAAAATACCTCCCAAGAAGACTGAAGTTGAAGAATTCTTAAATAAACATAAAGCCATATTTGTTGGTAGAAACTGGGTTGTTGTAAAAGCCTTTGTTTATAATGTGTATTCTAAAAGCTAATATTATTAAATATTTGTTTCATTAAATCGTTGTTTAAATAATCATATCAATCAATCTAACCTTTGATCCAGATCCTTTTAGAACCTTTTGCAGAAGCGCGCGAACGAACTTCATAATCAAAAACTGTTCATTGGATTAATTAAGAAAACGTGTTGTAATTAAAACCTTTGTTTCCAATAGTAACAAAATAATATGCATTTAAAGCTTTTAAATAATTTTATCTACTCCGATTGGATTATATAGTCATTATTCAATGAATTTTGATGAATAATTGTATAAATGACTAGGATGCGTGAGTTACAAGCGTGAGTTATAATAACTCACAGATTATCGTATTTTCATAGCAACCGTAAGGGATCATAATACCTATCTTGTTTTCTTTTAAACAAATGTCAAATAAATTAAAAATTTAACATCGTAAAATTAAAAAAAAATTTTTTCAACAGAAAATGTTAGTCGTAGATAGGCGGATGATTACGCCACTCGACTAACGTCTTGTGTCGCAAAATCATCCGCGTGAGTTATTGCCGTCTTTACCACTTATTGAATAATATACTATTTTATTACAATATTTTAATGTTAATTTAATAGCTGTTTTTTGTAAAGTACGATATCACGTACTTACATTGCGTATAATTTTTACTTTAATGAGATCAATATAGCAAAAACTTAGTAGTGATTAGTCGCCAAAACAATACTTAACGTGTGTAAGTCGGAAAATGTGCTGATACATAGTATTACCCACTAAAATGTTTACGCAGACTATATGTTTTTGTACGTTGTTAGGCCTGTTCAATGTTGCCACATACTGGGCCACTCAACGTACCATCCGTAACGAACGAGAACGTGTATATAAAAGAGACCTCTGCAGCGCATTCGTTCGAACTATTTTGTATATAGTGGATATATAAACGTATCCTAAATGAGCCCGGCCAAATTTTCGGATTTACACGTTTCAATGCATATACAATAGTATAATGATAATATACACATGGATACGTTGATGAGCCCGAAGTCGGGCTCAATAACGTTTCTTCGGGCCCGAGAGCGTACCGTTTATATATTCTACGGGCTCAACAACTGCCGGTTTATATGTCTATATATATATATATATATATATATATATATATATATATATATTATTATTGTATCGCAAACATAATATTTAACTATGACGTATTACCTTAATTTTTAATGAGAGGGTCGCAGTCGGTAGAGTTTTGTTTTGTCTAGGTCTAGGATACAAGTCGAGTACAGAGTCAGTCGTTTTTGTGGTATCGACTTGAGTGATTCATGTAATTGTTTGATCTACTACGATGTAGAGTGAATTTGGTATGTATTAGATATTATGTTTAATATTTTAATATCATTGATATTGGTAATCTGTATTGTGATTAAGTGCCTCTTAAGTGATGAGACGTAGGTGCTTCTACGGCACTATAGTCCATACGTTTCAAGTGTGGTTGACTTGTAGGTTTACGTGCCCCTATATGCCACTTGAATGATAAGAATTGGCGTTGTTCCATTTCTTTGAGCTGCTGGTTATTGACAGGTAATCTGGTGACTAGGTTAGCCTGGACTCATTTCAGGTGACGCTAGCTAGTTGTCGAAGCGATCAATTATACATAATCTATTTGAAAGATTGGGGTTAACTAGTATGTACATATGCGAATACGTTTGACAACTGTTTACCTGGTTTAGGGGCTAGAGAAGCCCCGGTGAGTAATTTATTAGGCTTTAGTAGGTAACGGATCAGTAAAAGATGTTTTTATTGTTGCATGCCACAAAACGACCATACCGTACGATTCCGCAATGATAAGCGATGGTAGGTGCTTCGCTTTGTGAATACCCAGTTCCTAGGAATTAAAATTCAGGTAACTGAAGTCAACGGTCCTTGTTAATTAATTTCGCAATAATCTAAATATAAACAATTTAATTTATTTAACAGTTTATATCTAAATGAGATGACATAACCCGCAACACAGAATACCAATGTAAAATATTCAAAATAACCAGCAAGTAAGGAAAAAAATATCCCTATGGGAAGAGCTAGCCATCTTTAACATTCTTACTCTCTTCCACAAAGGAGAACGCTATTATTGCGGTCTCCATTGATATTTAAAGTAAATCTGACAGTTTATCCAAATTAACAAAGGGTGTCTCACCGGGAACTGCCATTAGCTGTATACGAAGAAAAAATTTGAAAATTTGGAGAATGACTAAAAACCAATAGGGCAAACTTAACTAAAATATTTTTATTCTTCTGACACTTTCGGTTGTAGTAGAAGTCGACATCAACTTCGTTATTTTAAATAAATCTCTTTATATATTATTAAATTTTCGGATTCTACGTCAAATTTTAGAGTCACTTTGTATAACATTTCCTGTAGCTAGGAGTTATAGATTTCGAGATATTATTTTTTTTAATAAAATTTTCACAAATGCAAAAGTTCATGGAAATATCTGTAACTTTTTTCGGGAACAACATCTTTCGCTATATCTGCCGGTTATATCTGATATAAAACAGAATAGTATATTATATTCGATGATAAACGATCTTTTACAATCTTGTTAACATATAAAAGACACGGTGAGTATAATTAAAAATTTAGATAGTAAAGTAATATATTGTGGTTAAAGAATTTTTATTATTATACAGGCTGTTTCATTAAGCTTGGTACGCGGCTATATCTCGAAAACTATTGCAATCCGAATTTTACCGCAAGAGGCCCCGCAATTGACAGGGCGAGGCATAAAATTTAAGATTTCTCCTAAAATTTTTATATGAAGCTGTAACTTTAATAACATCATTAAAAAACTTGAATAATTCAGCATAAGTTTTGTCTGAGGGTCATTGGCGTACCGGCCTTAATAAGACAAGGAGAAGCACCACAATAACTAATAATTTAAATTACTGTATTTTTTAAATTACTTATCTGATTACAGCAAACTCAAGCTTGTTTGTATGAGAAATGTCAGTGTTTTCAAAAACCATATCCATCGGCACTCGACAGTTTTAAATAAAATTGCTAGAGAGCGCAGTTTGCGATAATAACAGTTTTTTTCAATTTTGCCACGAAAATTTAAATGATACAGTATAATTTTAATGTCATAATCGGAAAGTAGATTAAATTTGCTAGAGAAAACGAAAACTGCAGTTCGATATCTTCGCCCGTTTCTGAGTTATTGTCAAAAGATTACATTTTTCACACTTTAATTTAAAAAATGGTTATTTTTCTAGTTTTGTAGCTAGGATTGGTAACAATTAGCTTTGATAAAGTTATCTGTTGGCATTTCTTAGTTTATACTATGTTTACGTGTCCATATTACACGAAATGTCGTTAGACACACATTTTATTTTGATGTTATGTTATATTTCATGCATTCCTTCACAGTTTATCTAGGCTTAGAACTAGTCTAAATAATGTAAAAGACGACATTCGGTGCGTGTTTAAACGCCAACGGGCCATAACAAAACAACAAAAGTTTTTAAGGGATTAATGGAAAGATTTTTGTAAATGTTCAAAATGACCCCCATTTTGCAAAATACAATTATCAACATTTGTCCTACATTTGTTAACAGCTGTTTCAAATTCAGTTCGTGAAATCAAATTTATAACGTTTTCAATTTGCCAAATCATGTTGTTCCGTGTGGTTGGTCGCATTTTATAAACAAAGCCTTTTATTCGGGTCCACAAATAAAAATCTAACAAAGTTAAATCCGGGGATCTGGGTAACCAAAGAAACAAACTATCCCTTCCAATCTAGCGATCCGAGTAATTAACATTTAAAAAATCGCGGATCCTTTGCAAGAAGTGTGCAGGGCATCCGTCATGTTGATATCACATGGACAACCTTAAGTCAATGGGATAGGCAAGTCATTTTCTAAAAAGTTCAAATATGATTCTCCATTAAGATGTTTGTCAAAAATAAACGGTCCAATAATTCTGTTCCTTTAAATACCACACCGAACGTTTACACTCCACTTGTTTTGGTGATCCACATAGCGCATCCAATGCGAACTGGTTTGCGACCAATAATGCATGTTGTGCAAATTTACCTTACCACAACTAGGAAAATAAACCGTTTTATCAAATTAAAGTGTAAAAAATATAATTTTTTGACAATAACTCTTAAACGGACAAAGATATCGAACTGGTGTTTTCGCGTTTTTTCTAGCAAATTTAATCTATTTTCCGATTATGACATCAAAATTATACTGTATGATTTAAATTTTTGTGGAAAAATTGAAATAACTGTTGTTATTGTAAACTGCGCCCTCTAGTATTTTTTTATTTAAACTGTCAAGTGCCGATGAATACGTTATTTGAAAACACTGACATTTTTCTTACAAACAAGCCTGAGTTTAGTATAATCAGATACGTAATTTCAAAAATGTAGTCATTTAAATTATTAGACATTCAGGAGCTTCTCCTTGTCTTATTGAGGTAGGCACGACAAGGAGTCTCATAAACAAAACTTATGCGGAATTATCCAGGCTTTCTAATGATGTTATTGAAATCACAGCTTTAGATGAAAATTTTTGGAGAAATCTTGAATTTTATGCCTCGCCCTGTCAATTGCGCCTCCTTACGGTGAAATTCGGAACTTGAAATTAATTTTCAGAATTTTCTCATAGTCATTTTAGTAATAAAATAATTTTTCCCGAATTTCTATACCCAATAGTTTTCGAAATATGGCCACGTACCAAGCTTAATGAAACAACCTGTATATGTGACGAAAAACAATTTTGTTTGTGTTTCATACACCTTTTAAAATAAAATCTGTTCTGTTGATAAAAGTAAAATTGTTTGAATGTATAAAAACGGCTTAACGACAAAGTTTAAAAACCAAAATCGTAAAACTTTATAGCACACGTTTTTAAAATGCACCTGTAAAATCGGCTGTAATTGTTTCTAAAGCGATAAAACGCAAAACGTTTCAGTAAAGCGGCAAATTTCTTAAACTACAATGTATATATTTTTTGACCCGTTTGCACCTACAAAGACGCATCAACTACGATGTTTTAAAGGTATAGCGTTTATTGTGTGTTTAATTATATTTATTAACTTTTAGCAAAAAATATGAACAAATTTTATTCAGTACTAGCTTAGAATATTATGATTTTCGAGTAGCGAATCTGTTTTTCTCTCCTGATCGTCAATAATTTTTCAATATTAACTATTAGTCTATAATAAAAACAATAGCTATCGTTACGACAATTATATGTACATCATGACTATTAGATTTTAATGGCTACTATAGGTGTTAAATATATTAATACCCGTCAAGACGTTAACACTTTAAACATTTTACACGCAGCACATCGTGCTATATGGTATCACCGTTCGTACTGAACAGCTTGTCTTTTCTCAAGAACAAGTCACCATGTACTTTTATTTTTATTAAATTTATATTCAATTCAATTTTAATTTATTTCTTCTATTTACATTAACAAAAGATTCGGTTTTTCCTTAACTTAACAATCAAAGCAACAACAACAAAAATAAAAAAAACTAAAAATTTTTTTCTCTAGCTCTTTTCTTATTCTATTCCTATTACTACTTTTTTTCTTTCTTTCATCTACATTTTTTTCACCGTCTTCTTCGTCCACCCAATTCCTTCCCCTCTCCCCCAACAACACTTTTCTCACTCTTTCGTCGCTCTTGCTTTATACACTCTAATTTTAAATGTTCTACATTTCCCATCCCACATACACATTCTATACTTTCTATCTTCCAATGCCATTCTTCCGGTTATGTAATTCGGTTTTCCATCTGTTTCATATTTCGTGTTGTATTTTTCTTCTCTAATTCTTGCTCTTCCTTTTTGTGCTTGCGTGTCTTTATCTCTCTGTACTATTTCTTCTTCCATAATATCTTCTTCTAGCATCTTCACCATATTTTATCTTTTGCTCCTCTACTTCCTTTCAACATTCATATAATATGTTATTTTTTTCTTGCTTTCCATCTTTTCTTCATACCGTATTGCCCTTTTTTCTGACTGTATCTTTATTTTTTCCAGTTTACATTCTTCTTCCACTATATAACCTAGTGTTTCTTTCTCCAAACCTAGCGTTCATTTCCAATACCTTTCCTGTATCTTCTCCAGTTTCTCCCATTCTCTCCATCCCCACACCTCTGCTCCATACATCAACACACCTTTTACTATTCTCTCAAATATCCATCTTTTTTTCTCCAGTTTTCGCAAATATTCTTTCTCTTATACCCCATACATCCCTTATTATTTTATTTCCTTTTTTCTCTAGTTCTTTAATTTGGTCTTTGTCCTTGTTGTCGTACCTCACCATATACCCTAGGTATTTATACTTGTCTACCATCTCTATCTGTTCCTCTCCCACTTCTATTTTCCTGTTTTTATTCTACCTTTTTCTTCTTAAACTCTATAATTTTTGTTTTTTCTACATTTAATTCTCATTTCTTTTTTCCAAATATTTATTTATTACTTTTATCATTATTTTCATTTCCTCCCTGTTTTTATCAAGACCACCCTATCATCTGCGTAGGCTAAAACCCACACTTTTCTTCTTCCCACCACTATTCCTCCTACCTGCTGTACCTTGTTTTTTTGTATTTTTTTTTCTATTGCATCTGTTAAATCTTCGCTTATTCCAGTCTCTTTCAAGTTTTTCCACAACAATCCCCTTTTCACCTTATCAAAAGCTGACCTTAAGTCTAAAAACATTGCAAACATTTTTCTTCTTTTCTTCCGTATTTTCCTATTAACTACATGTTTTAATATATATATATTATTCACTGTTTCTCTTCCTCCTAAAACCCATTTGCCAATCCGGTATTAACTTCTTTTCCTCTACTTCTTTCTCTAACCTTTTTCTTATTATTTCACTGTAAATCTTATATCCGACATTCAGAAGACTAGCTCCTCTGTAATTTTTTCTTCTTTTCTGTCTCCTTCTTTGTATATTGGGCATATTATGGCTTTCATCCTTTTTTTGGTAATCTTCCTCTTTTCCATATTTTTTCAAATATTCCTCTTTATCTTTCTCTCATCATTTCACCTTTGTATTTCCACTACTCCTCCTGTGTTCCATCTGTGCCGCCAGCCTTTTCTTTTTTAATGTTATTTATCGCTTCTTCCATTTCTCCTTTTCAATCCCTCTTCTCTTACTTTTTATTTTGCCTTTTATCTTTATTTTCCTTTGATTCTATGCCTACCCCTCCAATTACTTCTTACAATGTTGCTCCCATTTTTCCTCTTCTATTTTTAGCTCGGCTTTTTTTCTTCTTCCTTCTTTTTACAAACTTCCAAACTTGTCCTTCGTTTTTTATTTCCTCAATATCCCTTTCTAACCTCATTTTGAATTCTTATTTTCTCTTCTACATTCTTCTTTAAATTTCATCGTAATTTATTTATATTCTTCAATTGCCATTTTTTTTTCATTTTATAGTTAGTGATTGGTATTAAAAGTTGCCCTAAAATATTGAGAATTTGAATCGTGCATATAAACGCACCCCTATAAGTTTCATAACAAACCTACTATTATTTTATTAGATGTTTGGAAATCACCGTTTTCCAACGAACATTTAAGACCTGACCAACCTTGTTTACAACGTAGTTGGGATACTGCACGTGTCAAAAGTATATCTAATTCTTTGTTATTACAATATGACATTCGACATAAAGCTATTTTACTTGCCAGTGCCCAACCAGAATCAGGTGCTTTTTAAAAGCGGCCCCTTCTTTTCAATTAGGAACATTGTTAGATAAACAAACTTTTCAAATTGTCACATCCTTAAGAATTGGAACTAATGTTTGCCAACCACACTCTGGTCGCTATGGTTTATACTCTTGGTCATCATGGTCTATCTTGTAATAAAAGTTATGGTTGGTTTTCTCGACACAACAACATTAATGATATTTTAAAGCGAGCTCAGCTGAAATTCCTTGTATTTTGGAACCATCAGGATTATTACGTGATGACGGTAAACGTTCTGATGGTTTGACTTTGGAGTACAGGAAAGCTTTAGTGTATGATGTCTGATACGTCCATACGGTAGCTGCTTCATATTCAACCTTTTCTTCTCTTCTCGCCTGTTCTGCTGCTAATTTAGCACAATCTGCGAAACACAACAAAAATAAAACAATTAAAGATGATTTTTTTGTGTATTTGCTGTTGAAACTTTTGGCTCTTGGAGTGTTCCATATCACAAATGGTTATGAATCAATCTGGTCTTCCTCAGGCTGACAGTTACATTAAACAAAACATTAACTTGGCAATCCAGAGAGGAAATACTGCTTCCATTTTAGGAACCATTCCCAAGGGGAATACTTTGGATTACATTTTTTGTTTATTTTAATTTTAATGCCATTCAAATTTTATTACCTTGTATTTATTTAAATTTTATTAATTTGTAACTTATTTTTAATTTTTTATAAATAAAAATACAGAAAAATTAATATACTCAATTTCAATAGAAGCACATTATTGAATTAAATTTATTGTGTACAATGGTTTTTTTTTTTTGTAGTAATCATGTCACAAATATGACTGCCTAATAATGAAACATTATTATTTTATTCGTTATAAGTAATTATATAAATTTTTTCTAAAGATTTTTACAGCAATTTATTTATAATAAAGTATAAAATTCAGTCAAAAATAATGACAGCTATTGCTTTATCACAAACTCAATTATTTTACGTGATTGGCAGATTTGAAATTTAATAGGTTTTGTACATTGTGAAATTTTTACCTGTTTACCAATCTCTTCAATTGATGTTTTAATACAAATAAAAAATATTTCTTTCTCGTTTCTGTAGTTAAAAATTGAAATTTTTTTAAATTTTGACTAAGATACATACACAATATGTTTCACTTATGATGAACAAACCTGTAATACACGACAAAACGTTTATATTTTTAATCTTTGTTTTACAAAATTGTAAATTTACACTTTCTTAAATTAAAAATTTTACAATCCTAATAGTTTCTACATTTAAACGCATAAGATTTTTGTTACCACATACTAACATAGAATACACTAATTATTGTAGCGTGATATTGTATTATTAGAAAATCTCAGCTTTCTAATGTAATAAACGAGCACAGAACTGCACATTACGTATAATAAGACTGGAGTTTAGTAACGTACACTAATTATTGTAACATCGAATTTATTGGCATTTGTAAGAAACGTAACTTATTCCGGTATCTATTTTCGCTTCACTTCCTGTAATTTGTGATAAATGGGCTTCAAGAAGTAAACTTTTAGATGCATTTAATATTACTTAACAAATTTAGTAGTAATTAATATTAATCAATAGGTCACGGTGTACCTATAAATTTTATAATATACACTACATACCGACAGTTACAGTGAAAGATAACATTTTTCAACGTTGGTTTTCTATATACGTCGTGTCATACCTTTGGTTGCGGTGACGTTTAAAACGCTGATTGAATAATCAATAGTTACAAATTAAATTGTCTGTTGATTACTATAATTTATATACATAGCGTTCAGCCTACACAGATTTAGTAAAATCGGGGTTTGATTTATAAGTTAAAGCTCATGCATAAAATTGAGGTAATAAAAGTAAAAATATACGCTCGCGAATATATAGCAAACATAAAATTGAGCCAATTGTTTTTTTTCTTTCATCTATTGCAGCTTAAAGGTTTTCTATAATTTATTAAATACGTTTCTAAAAACTTGGAACTATGATTTAATGAATGGTTTCCGTTTGAATTTAGTTCTTCTTAGGCGGGATTAAACTCAATCAATTATTCTTATTCTTATTTTTTTCCTTTTTAGATTGTTTTTTTTTCAATAGATACGTGCTTCATACTTCTCAATACTATTTTCCCAAATTTAGAAACTCACTTAAAATGTGGTAGTTTTTAAATTCAGTTTGAAATTGATATCATTGTAATTATAATTATGTAAATTAAATTAAATAAATCGTCATTGATTAAGGCATGATAATGTGAGTAATGTGTACGCAGATGTTTAATACTGTTTAATTAATACATTTTTATGTAGCGAAAGATGATGGGATTATATACGGTGTCTCAAAAATAAGTATATTAATTTTAACCACTAATCTAACTCATCAAGATGAAAAACTTTTCTATGTGCCATTTTTTCGAAATCTTAAGATTGTTTTTATTTTGAAACCAAAACGTCCCGACACCGAAATGGCCGCACCAAACTGGCCAGCACCGAAATGATCGCGTCGAACTGTCCTAGACCGATTATTGTTGAACAAATTATTGAAAATAATGCCCATGAGGGAAAAGATGTATTGCAGTTTGTTTTAGTCTTCTTCAACCCATCTTTGGGTTGGCTCTTATAAACCTCTCTCGCTTTCTCTACGTATTGCTCTTCTTCTTAACATTCTAACGTTAGTCCATCTTTCTTAGGTATTTCTTTGGATCCATAACCTAATCAGAGTTGCAACTCATCTACTTTGAACTTCCATCTGAGATCTGTAAACCTTGTGTTGTGTGCCGCAATTTTCCACTTTAATATGGCTGTTCGTTTTCCGATATCTGTTATAGGGAATTTGGCTCGTCTCAATGTGTTAGTTTTCTATCACGCAGTGAGATATTTAGTATGCTCTTTTTCATAGCCTCTTGTGTTTTAAATGTTTTGTCCGCGTTTATTTGTGCTCCATATGTGAGAATGGGCAAGATGCATGTGTCAAACACTTTAGATTTCAAGTTTTGTGATATGTTTTGGTTATTTAATACAAAACTAAGTTTTCCAATTTTTTTTTCTTGCTAACTTCTGCTGTTTGATTTTCCTTTGGTGGTTTGATAATCAGATCTAGGGAAATGTATTTTGTTACCTGCTCAAGCTGTGTGTTGCCTATTACAATGTCTAGTCTTTCATCATCATTGTTTAAAGATCTGTTAACAATATGACGTTGTTTGTATACGTGAGATAATTTAACTGTCCATACTATTGAATTTGTCCTTTGTAATTGGAATAAGTTTGATTCTATTTTGTAGTATTATCTGTATCAATACTTATCTATTTTCTACAGAATAAAACAATCTATTTTTGCGTCCCAAAGTACATTTTTTTACCCACAGTCAAAGACCTTTGTGTCATTTATAAATGCGATGTATAAATCTATATGGTATTCAGTGAGTTTTTGAAGAAGTATTTTGAGCGTCAACAGATAATCGTTTGCGCTGAACCTTGTTCTTGTTCTACTGGCTGGTATAAATAATATTTTTTTTGTGAATCCTTTTTGTACTGATTCGACTCAGGAGTTTGTATGGTTGGTGTTATAATATTATAAAACTATAGTTTTTAAGGTTGCGTCTACTTCCCTTTTTGTGGACTAGTATGGTATTTTTTTCTTTCCGTGTTTTGGTATGCAGTGCATTTGATCATTAGGGCGAATATACATTGTTTTTTGCCTAGTTTTTGCAGTTATTTAATTTGTGATGTTATCTGCGCCAAGGACTTTATTGTTCTTTATGTCTCTTAGAGCATCCTCCATTGTCTATTGTGATTTCGTAAATGTCTTCTGAATTGACGTTTGTGGTTTTTCTTCAGAAGATGACCCCAGAGGTTGGTGGGGTGGAAAAGTTTGAGGTGTTTAAATTTTCGTAGTTAGTTTACTCTATTTAAATTGTAGTAAAACTCGATTACTTGTTTGATCAAACCATTAAAACGATTCTTCTATACTTGTCACGGTAAACGCCTGTAGAAGTATAGAGTCATAATATTTGGGTAATTTTGGGTAATGTTGAAATATTAATCTTTTAATTTGCCACGACACCGGCAGTGTATAACGTCTCTAAAACTATCACGTAAACACTTCGAAGTTCCGCAGATGACCCGGCTTTGCCTCGTCACTTGGCTACGGCCTTATTTATTATAAATCGCATAATATTCTCGTCATATTAATAGCTATAATAATGTGAACATTTTAAAATTATATTTTAATATTTGGTTAGAAGTAAATTTAATACAATTATTTTGGGGCCTAAAACCGCCGTTAATTGGAATTTTTTTCTTACGTTATGCTAACACGAGTGGTCAGCTTCTTCACAGCTCCGTTCATTTCCAATGTTGGATGTAGTAATTTTAATTTTATTAAAGCTCTTTGTAGATTTCATCATTTTACGTGAGAGTTAAAAAAACCGCGTTCAAATCGAAGGCCTTCGCGAGCTACGAGGGTTTTTCGAAAATTTGAAAAAACTAATTATTTGTCAAAACTGGCGGTGATTTTGGAAACATTTTTTTGACGTCCGATGAAGACAAACGCGGTGAATTTTTTAACGCAATGGAGTTTGACGGCATTAGTTACACCCTGATCACTCAAAAAAATTAAGCCCTAACTTTAACGGCTTATATCTTGACAATTTACGACATACCGAAAAATCACGCCAGGCTAACCTGCAATTTACAGTTTTCTCTTTAAAGCGGTACCTAAACTACAAACGTAGCTTTTACCATAATTTTCCAAAAGGTATACAAAATATTTTTAAATATCGTTTAAAATTCGTAGGTAAAACTTTAAACGCCAATAACTCGATTAGAATTACGTAAAAACCTATCAAGATAAGCGACCTAACGATCGTTTTTCTTACGAGTTCGTAGAAAAATGAAAACAACATACTTAGAAAACGGACGTTTCTTCTCTACAAATAGTGAGGAGAATTCGTTTTTCCTGACTAGCGAGAGAAAATAATGTCGTGTTACAAAAATGTCTCTTTAAAAAATTGTAAAAATGTGTCATTAAAACTATATGCGCCTAGTACTTAGTTAAACAATTTAATTTAGTATTTAATCAGGTTTGTTTAATTTAATATCTTATATTTCGACTATTTAAAATTGATACGCTACGTTTATTGGTTAGAATTACGCGGCTGCGCTATGACAGATTGAGACCACACCGATACGACAAAATATTGTAGCGAGACTATTGGGACCCACTTATTATCAACTTTTGCTTTTACGTACGAAAATGTGACGAAATTCTGTAACAATAAGTTACGCTTACAATAAATAGTACTTCTTTCATTAGGTTGTTTTTTTGAGGAATGTCGTGGAAAAAATGTTGTGTCTAACACATGAGGAAAGTCTTTCTCGTGGAAAACGACACTACTTTAATCTTCACAATTTGGCGAGCGAAGCGAACCGTGTCTTTATCAAAGTAGCATTGAAACTATTTTTTGTGTAAGAAAAATAAGCGTACGAGCCGCAAAGTGGCTCGAGTTTGCCGTGAAGCAGTAACACCATCGACACGAAGTGGCGCAGGGTTAGAGTCGCGGAAAAGGATCCTACTTTGATTTTCACAATTTGGTGATCAAAGCGAGCTATGGGTTGCATTGACACTACAATTTTGAGTAAGAAAAGACAGTGTACGAACCGCAAAGTGGCTTGAGATTGCTGCAAAGCGCCAACCCCGTCGACGCATAGCGGCGTTGGCCTAGGATCACAAAAGCAACCCCAGTTTGTAACTAACCAGCGTCAGCACAAGGTGCGTAGATGGATCAAAGTTCATACCTTTGTTTATTCGTAAATTTTAGACTAAATTATGAATAATTTGTTGATCGATGGTTTGTATAGATTTATTAGCATTTCTACCAAGGAGGACTTTACAACGATGACATTAAAATAATTACACTTACAAGAATGGCAGTGCACTTGATGCAGTTTATGTAGACTAGCATACTCAGAAATAAAAAATGTGAAGCAGCAATTGAAACGTTGTAAGCTTTCTGCATGCAGTTACCTAAACGTGTCTAGTATAAACGTCAAATTTACCCGTTAAACAACTATAAAATCGGAAATTGAAATTAGGTAAAAATTTAACATTTAAGACATCAAAAATTGAAAGTTTTTTTTAATCCTTGTTCGATTTATTGCACTCTGGTGCGTAGCAGTTTTGCTCTCTAAACAAAATTTCTGTGTGTACCTATTAATTTTATGTAAAATACCATTTCGAACATTGACAAAGCAAAATAATAAATTCTTAAAGCGTACTCAAAACTATAGTATAATAATAATAATTTAAGAAGAATTAAAAATTGATATTAATATAAAATCACGAGATGCTTACACAATTTATAAAACATTCTTGATGCTTTTGTTATCTGATTACTCAAAAATATGAAAAGTTTGTGTGCTTAGAAACAACTGCTTGTGGATCATTCATTAAACAATTTAAAAAAATTCAGTTACCAAGTTGTTGCTGCTTTGATAAAAATACGTTTTTCCAATCATATAAACTTACGGAATTGCTTTCAACGTGTGTTGAAAATCGGATTCAATCTATATCATTGAATTTTCAATGTTGACTTACTTTATATGTAAATATTGAAATGAATGTTATTTTAGAAATATGTAAACTAGAACATATAAGTCTAGGAACATGTTTGTTGAAAAGCCATTTTTAGATTGTATATAATTTAGTGTGGCAAAAATAAAGGTGAAAATGTGTATTTATCTTTTACATTAATTTAGCTTTTAAATACATCATCGGTTTACAAATGGGTGAGATACAATAATTTTCTACCGCATTTCTCGCGAAGAATGTTACTTGACGTTAATAAATCCAAATTTCCAGTAGATTTGCCTACTACTTGAAGTTATCTTAACAAACAAAATTTTTTTAATAATAATACAAATAAATTCGCCAGTTTTATAATGCAATTTTCAAAAAATAAATTTTTGATTCAAAATTAAAACAAAAAGTGATTATTTTATTTGTGTCTTGCTAAAACATGTCATACATTTTTTGATAGACACTATAAAGCCGGAAACATATTTGCCTGATGAGTTGTGATATTTTGTACTGTACACATTGTTCTGATGATTGCTACGTGAATTTCTTAACGGAAAATTCTCTTAAAACGCATACCTATTCTTCTCAGTTGGATACTTGGAACTGATACGTGTTTATCAAAATGACCTCAGCCTCATCAAAAAATTTTGAGAAGAAAATTAAAGAATGTGCCGCAGCGGTTTATTTGCATGGCTTTATGAATATTTTTTCAACAAACAAGGTAACAAGATTATTGTTTTAAAACCATCCAAGAACAATTTTATGAAATGTTGTAATTTCAAATACGGTTTTTTATTAAAAGTGACTGTCGTTTTAAGTTTTAATTACATTGTTAATAAAAATTCTTTTTTATAAATGTGTTAGTGGTCCTGAAAAGAACCGATTTGTTTGTAGATATACAGAACTGAAAGCTAATAGGTATTACATAAGAAGTGCTTGGCTTATAGCAACTGGTTAAAATGCTGTCCATTCATTGCTAAAAAGTGCTCCAAATAGAAGTTTCGTTGCACATTTGAAATCATATTTGCTGGTATATTGAAGCAAACTTCCACAATTTTATGTTTTAAAAACTCAATTGTTTCGTGGGTTCTGTCGGTATAAACCTTCGAAGATATGTAAGGCCATAAAAATAAATCGTTGGGGACAAGCCTGATGATCTTGGTGGCCAAGTAACTTCCTCACCTCTTCCAATCCAGGTTCTAGAAAGTGCTTCATTTAAAAGTTGTTTTATTTGATTCGCATTATGTGCTGGACACCCATCATGCTGATACCGCAAACTACATTGAGATTAAACAAACATACATCGGTGAAGCAAATATTCTTAACAAAATGTATATCATTATTGCGCATCTCCATTAATATTTCACAAAATTCTTGCCTTTTGTCAGCATCGATTTATGCTTTTTAAAATTTTATGAACTCGACACCTATTTACACCACAGTCGATACTTAGTTGTTGAACACTAATATTAAGGTTAAGTTCCACAGCACCAAGTACATTGATTTTTTCATTGTTGTTATCTTGCGGTTTTGTTGAACCTGCTTCGGACGCTTGTGTACATTGCGGTCTCTCTGCCGATCCGGAAAAAGTACAGCAAACAAATCAGAAGTGTTTCTATAGCGTTCACCTCTGTATACCCCCTTAACCATTTGAACTTTCTCCGGGATTGTATACACACTCATTTTCAAAAATTAAATTAGAGAATATTACAATAAGGAACACGTAATAACAGTCAAAGACAAAGCCAGCTACGCATGCGTTAAGTCACAAAAATGAATTAGCTTCTAAAAAGCATACAGTCATGAACAATAATTAGCACTTACATTAACATTCATCAGTTGAGTAATCAATATGAATGCAGAGTATGTACTCCATGTGAATTTGTAAAATGAATCGAGAGTATTCGGGAGGACGCACAATCGACATAACATATTAATATAGAAGATATAGATGTAGTACGAATAGAAATGATTTATTAAAAAAATATTTAGAACCGGATTTATTGGCTCGACCGCTTTAACGTAATAAAACAAAGTTTATTTAGGTTTGGTTCGCATAACGCTCGCAGTTACGCGTGTGTGAGTCATCAAGTTCGTGCATACGAAAATTTTTTTTGGGTGAAATTGAATCCTCTACAGTTAAACCATTCAAAAATTTGCAAAATTACGAATATTTTGATTTTTTATTCGTGTTTTTACGTAATATGGTTCCGGAGTTATAAAAATTACAGTATTCGTACAACAATGTAAAATTGCTTGAAAAAAAATTTTAAAAAATGATAAATTTTATTATACATTATGCGATAGGGTCATAAAAGGAACGTTTTTCTTAAATAGATTTTTCTTATCTGTTATAATTTAGAAATTATGGCCGTTTTAGTTTTTGAATGAAATTTTGTCGGAAACGTTTTTCGCTTATAACTTATGAAAACACACGAGGTCATACAAAACTGAAACGGCCAAAAATTTTTATTTCTTTATCCGCGTGTGATGATTTTGAATTTGAAAATCGGTCTGTAAATAAGCGAGTTGTGGTCAACTTACGACTCAATTTGTTTGAAATTTTTTTGACAATTTTTAACATTTTTTTTAACCTCAAAGATGCCCTTGTACAAAAAAAATTAAATTGAAAAATAAAGACAGATCTTTCGTAAACTCGAAACTTTTGTCCAAACAAAAATATCTCAAGCTGTTCTAATGTGAGACGAATTTGAAAAAAGGTAAATTTTTGCATGTACTCCATGTGAATTCGTAAAATGTGAATTCGTAAAATGAATCTAGAGTATTCGGTAAAAACGAAGGTGAGGACGCACAAACGACATAACATATTAATATAGATAGTTGTACACGCTATCCATTGACACTAATACAAAAATCGCTCCACTGATGCAACACAACACAACGTCAGACAAATGTGTTTTTAGCTTTATACGTTAAGCCACTTCTTTATTAAATTGTGATAATTTGAACCAATAAATGCAGAGACTACTTTAAACTATGTAAATTTATATAAACGCGAAAATTTAAAAGCAAGTAAATATTGAAAAATTATGTTTTGTAAATTGAATAGAAACGAGAGCAAACTACTAATAATATAATAACCAAAACCTTCGTAAAAACTAAAATGTCAAACAACGAAGAAATCATGTCAGTTAGTTGTAATACTATACACCAAAAAAATAATTTTATTTAAATTGAGCGCGGATTTATAGGAAGTGGCATAACTTCATGTGTTCCTGAAAGTATTATAGTTATAGTAAGGTTTTAAAAAAATTAAATTTTTTTTGGAATGTACACAGTACACGTGTTTCGGCTGTTTCAGTTAGTCTATGCGATATCAAGTTTGTTATGTGAACAGCCGTCCATTGAAATAAAATTTGTTAATAATTAAATGTGGACTTGTTAACCTCTTCTTAGTGGAGGTGGAGTAGACAAAAACACAACTCAATGGGTTAAAATTGCCGACGTTTTGCACCCATTGTAGCGGTTTATCAAGGCTCCATTACAGATTGATTTGATTACCACTTACTACGGTATATCTATTAACTTAATCCGTGATAGAACCATGAGGAAGCTTTCACAATAAGTCGGAAATTTTAACCCATTGAGTTGTGTTTGTTTACTTCACCTCATCTAAGAAGGAATAAACAAGTCGACATTTAACATGATAAATTAGAATGAATTGACGTTTCTGCCTAAAGTGTACAGCTGATGTTTTGTTTTCAGAGTCATACAATTAAAAATGTCGGCAAGTCAAGCAACAAGTAATTTACTACCTGATAAATAAAAAAACTTGTTTTGAAAAAGTGTATAAAGCATTGAAATAATACTTCAAGTCTAAACTTATAAAAATTTATAGTGAAAACGTGTTTTTAAGGAAAATCACACAAGAAATTATTGTGGCCTACGCCCCTGGGCCCGCCCCTGAATGGAAATTTCCGGTTTTCCCGTTGGTTTGAAGACAAGACCCATTGGCATGCCGAATTGGCTACGACGTCTGGAAGTACGCGTTAAGTACAAACCCAAAAAGTCAAAAGTTTTTACCGAGAATTAAAGAAAACAAATTTATTACAAATAATAAGTAGCAATTATGAATAAAAAATGACATAGTCAAATCCACCTATACATTTCTAAAAACTATACAGGGTGTTTACGAGATAACTTTAATAGCTGGTTTGTAACTAAAAATAGAAAAGAGTGGTAAATAAAAATGTTTTTCATAATGAAGTTTTGCATAAAATATTTTTTTTTTAAAATACAGAGTGTTTCCAAATAAGACATATGATATTTACTCGATCATTTTAAATAGAAAAAATATTTTACATTTTTGGGTTCGTTATTTAATTTTAAGGTACGTTTTCCATAAACTTTCTTTTTCTAACCTTCATTGAATTATCTTAGCTTTTAGAATGTTACCATGTCATATAAATTAAATTAGATTGAGATACTTGGTAAAGCTTAAAACGAATAGTTCATAAGAAAGTACAGTATGATCTAGAGTGACATACCAATTCGGCAATGTTCAAATGCCAATAACTTTTATTTTTTAATTGGAACATTCTGCATTTTATAATTCAGGATATGCAGAAATTGATATCCGATCAAATTGCTATAGGTTTCTCAATATTTAACTCTTCTGCTTTTTAATATAGATATTTTCTAAACTTTTAGCATTCATTGATATTGAAATCGACGTCTATTACAGAGTTAGGGAGGGAAGAATGGTACGGAAATCAATTGTTCTGTAATTGTCAAACGACAATATGTATTAAAATTAGTTTCTTGTGCTTAACTATCACATTATATTTTAGTAACAATAAATTATTTACAAAACGACAAGTTCTCGCAATTTCAACAATGTGCTATTTAATGTAAATATTAGTAAAATATTGCTATGAGTAAATGTAGTGACACACAGATATTTCCATGCCATTTAGCATTTCTAAAAGCATAATAATGCATAAATTTGTATTAGCTATAATACTTACCTATATCGTAAAGTGTCTTCGACCACGGAGGTCGTTGTGAATAAACATATAAATAAATAACAATAAAATGTGTAAACTAAATGTTGTTAAAGCATAATAGGGCCTATTTTGGACGTTTGTTACACGTAAAATATTAAAAAATTGGAAGAAGTGAATATAACATGTAAATACCAAAGTATCTTAAATTCAAGTTTTTTTTGTTATTTTATGTGGTTGTTTGAAATACATTAGCTAATAATTATTTAAACACATGTTATCGAAAAATAAAGAAATGGACAACGGTATCTGCTTTGACGTAGGTATTTAAAACTTATCTTTGAGTCACTAAAAAGTTTGTTTCTTGATGCTTACTATGCCTAAATATCTCTATACTTATAAAATCAGATTCCACAGTCATTAATATTATATCAACTAATGCCTTTTGGGGGTAATCTGTTGCTACTGATGTAGAAAATATCAAAAATATCAAAATATCTTAAACACCAAAACTTTAATATCAGAACCTTATAGCAGTTTTATAGAATATTTAATTTGCATATCTTACAATATAGATATATAGATTTTGATAAAAATCGACCAACTCAGTTAGTTCAATCTTTTATTTATCTCCACCAAGTATCTCAATCTGATTTAATTTGAATGACATGGTAACCGTCAATTGTCATGTAAAAGTTAAAATAATTCAAGAACGTAGCCATTTAGGAAAAACAAGAATGTTAATTACACAGTGTTCCTTTAAAATCTGTATTAATATGTTATGTCGTTTGTGCGTCCTCACCTTCGTTTTTACCGAATACTTTCAATTCATTTTACGAATTCACATGGAGTACATGCGAAAATAGACCTTTTTTCAAATTCGTGCCACATTAGAACGGCTTGAGATATTTTTGTTTGGACAAAAGTTTCGAGTTTACGAAAGATGTGTCTTTATTTTTTGATTTAAATTTTTTTTTGTACCATGACTTCTTTGAGGTTAAAAAAAATGTTAAAAATTGTCAAAAAAATTTCAAACAAATTGAGTCGTAAGTTGACCACCACTCGCTTATTTACGGACCGATTTTCAAAATTTAAAAAGCATCATACGCGGATAAAGAAATAAAAAATTTTAGCCGTTTCAGTTTTGTATGACCTCGCGTGTTTTCATAAGTTATAAGCGAAAAACGTTTCCGACAAAATTTCATTCAAAAACTAAAACGGCCATAATTTCTAAATTATAACAGATAAAAAAAATCTATTTAAGAAAAACGTTTCTTTTATGACCCTATCACATAATGTTTAATAAAATTTATCATTTAAAAAAATTTTTTTTCAAACAATTTTACATTGTTATACGAATACTGTAATTTTTATAACTCCGAAACCATATTACGTAAAAACACGAATAAAAAATCAAAAAATTGTAATTTTGCAAATTTTAGAATGGTTTAACTGTAGAGGATTCAATTTCACCCAAAAAAAATCTTTGTATGCACGAACTTGATGACTTACACACGCGTAACTGCGAGCGTTATGCGAACCAAACCTAAATAAACTTTCAGGTGAGTATTCCTCCAAGATTATAAATTTTGTATACAGTTTGCTCTTCTCGAGCCCTTCTAGGTGGAGGTGAATGAAACAACAACTCAATATGTTGTCAACGCCGACGTTTCGCCCCCTATGCGTAGGGCTTTATCAAGGCTCATAACAGATAAAAGTTGGTAGTCTCAATTACCATCAATTGATGGAAACGTCACACACGGATTAAAAAAACAACAAAAACAGTCATACATATATATACAGTATGTCCCCCTAAGTTGGAATCATATGAAAAACTTTTTTATTATTAATTTTAGAAAAAAAAGTTATTCTTCATAAAAAGTTCTGCATGTTCTAAAATCTAAAATACAGTCATCAAATATCAATTTTTTCAGTCGTATACGAGGTTTGTCAAAAATATGAATTTTACTGAAGAGTAAAGTACCTTTAAATTTTACAATATCGGAAAATGTTATCAAAAAAGTTTATCAGAAATAAAAACTACGTTCAAATATGCAATTACATCCATTTACATTAAAAATTAAGTTTATTTTGTTTTTTATTAATATTTCTATTTTGAATGAACATTTATCTCTTGTGATTATTTATTATTATTTATGATAATTTGACTAAAATATTATAATATACTTTTACGATGCTGTGAGTCATTTTATTTCTACAGGGTGTTGACTTTTATTTTTCAAAAATGTTCAATAAATATAATAATGTTATCAATGTAAATACTTGCAATTGCATATTTAAACGTAGTTTTTAATTCTGCTTAACTTTTTTAATAACATTTTCCAATATTGTTAAATTTAAAGGTACTTTACTCTTCAGTAAAATTCATATTTTTGACAAACCTTGTATACGACTGAAAAAATTTGATATTTGATGACTGTATTTTAGATTTTAGAACATGCACAACTTTTTATAGAGAATAACTTTTTTCCTAAAATTAATAATAAAAAGTTTTCATATGATTCCAACTTAGGGGGACATATTGTATATATATATATATAAGTTGTGGCTAAAAACGATATTTAATTAAAAGACAAACAAACAAACCCAACTTGATACAAACGACAAATAACGAATGAATGATAAAGCCTTGATAAAGCCCTACGCATAGGGGGCGAAACGTCGGCGTTGACAACATATTGAGTTGTTGTTTCATTCACCTCCACCTAGAAGGGCTCGAGAAGAGCAAACTGTATACAATAAATAAACTTTGTTGTATTACGTTAAAGCGGTCGAGCCAATAAATCCGGTTCTAAATATTTTTTTAATAAATAATTTCTATTCGTACTACATCTATATCTTCTATATTAATATGTTATGTCGTTTGTGGGTCCTCACCTACTTTCGATTTGTTGCGAGCGCACACCCGAATACTCTCGATTCATTTTACGAATTCACATGAGTATATACTCTGCATTCATATTGATTACTCAACTGATGAATGTTAATGTAAGTGCTAATTATTGTTCATGACTGTCTGCTCATTAGAAGCTAATTAATTTTTGTGACTTAACGCATGCGTCGCATGCTGGCTTTGTCTAGTAATTGAATAAAAAATGATGTGCTTTATTTGGAACACTAAGGAAACAATAATAGATTAGTAAACTGGTGTAATTCAATGATTTTAGAAGAAACAAAATTCATCACCACGCGACGCTCCAACAACTGACCAAATTGGTTTCTTGTATATAGTGTGTGTTCTGTTTTCATATAAGAACGGGCCGACGCGTGCACGGAGTTTATTATAAATGTAGACAAAAAATATATTTTGTTTGACTACTTATCGTAATTCTTCTATTTTTGGGTTAAGTGTATATAAACAATTAACGCAAAACGATCTCCATTAATTTTTCAAATATTTCGACATTAGTTTATTTCAAATTTACGATTTTCTAAATTCCTGCAATAACTCAAAATTCATGGAGTGCGGTAGGCGCGCCCTGAGCCCCTTGTAAATTTTTAATAAAAATTATTACTTAAAGCTTACTTTATTAATAAACAATATTGAAAAAATGGTTTTAAAAAAAATATTATTATAATGTTATTGGTAAGTTTCTTTTCTTTTTTATATTTATCAGTCACTATTATAATATTCCTCCAAGAAATAAAAAGCATATTTCTTAATATAAAATATATAATTAAAATATTTGAAGGCAATTTTCTATCGTTATACAATTATATATTGTTCTTTAACAAAACTATGTTTTGTTAATCAATACATACATAAATATAAATCATTGTTATAACGAGTGTTTAAATGGTTAACAACATCCGAAACCAGACTTTTAAACATGAGTATTCCGTACTTAAGAAGGTGTAGCGTCCTACCTAGTTAACAATAGTGAAAGAAAGTTTGAAACAACTAAAAATAACTATGTCAGCATCAACACGAGGTGCGTAAAAAGGAAAGATTCCGTACCTGCATTAAATAGTCTATTTACCAAATTTTGAATTAAATCAGGTATAATTTCTCCAAAAGAAAATTCCAAACTATGACATTAAAACAACCATTAGGAATATATTAAATGCAATTTTTATAGATATATAAGTACTATTGCTCTCGGAAAAAGAGACCAAAGAGCAATTTAATAAAACAACTCTCAAGGTTTAAAGCAGACTTATTCTTACACTTGAGAAACAACATCAACCTTTACTTTTGTAAGGTTACTAATTAAATAGTTAAATTTTTTCTCAAAAACGGCATTAAACCAATTTTTACAATCTTACAGTTTTACCGTCCCGTGGTATATTTCGATACTGGTCTCAAGATAGATTTTGATAATTCGGCTTTGATTGCCAAATCTCCTTTTTTCAATAAAAAATCAAGAAGTGTATAGAAATTATCAAGCACTCCAATAATTTTGTTTCTGACTGCGGTTTTGAATTTGTACCTTTTTGAATTCGTTACCCCTCTTCTTCAAATTGAAACCAATCAGTGCGGACTTAAAGACACTTATTCAGACCTTTTTAACAGAAAAAGAACACATCAAAAACTAAGCTACTTTCTTAATTCATTTAATCTATACACTATACAGGTTTATACTGATTTTCTGGAGCATCACACATATCGCTTACATCACAATAGAAAATGAAAATGTACCATACAAATAAATAAATAAATGGTTATTTTCAAACATATACAGGGTGACTCAGTGATGTGTAATTGCTGCATTTCTTTTTGTTATTAAAGTAATTGACATGCGATTTTTACCACAAAGTAAGCACACTTATGCTTATATGAAGAGTGTTTGTATACAGGTTGATAAACCAAAGTTATATATTTTTTTAAATAAAACACCCAGTATATTTTTACATAATTAGTTTAAAATTAGCATAAAATATAATGCGACTAATAACATAGCTCTTTTCGTTCCGCCGTTATTCAACTTTTTGTTAGAAAAAAGACCTACATTTGATAGATGGATATTTTCCGACAAACTAGCAACAGAAAATTTTAGAATAACTCGGAGTTTTAATAAATAGTTGAATTATGATTCACATGTGCACAAAATGTTCAGGGTGAGCTAAAACGCAAAATGTTAAATAACCTCTTTACTTATTTTGCAGTTAATTGATTCCATTTTCAGGTTTTGTAGAAATGTTTCATTATTTATTCTGTGTTTCTTGGTTTTATTTTCTATAATTATAGAAACCGCATTTCTGTGAGTGCCCACGTCTTACTGTTATATGTGATTGAGGGCCTGACGACTTTTTTAACAACTTCTGTTCTTTTGTTCTTGAACACTTCTCTTTTTCCTAGAAAGGTTGTCTCCATCAGATTAAATAGTTTTCCTGCTTTTTCTATTCTATGGTCTAATTGTTTGTCCAATTTTCCATATTCTTCTATTATTGCAACTAGATAGTTGAACTATTGTACTTGCTCTATTTCTTCCCCGATCTGGAACTTATTCCAGACTAAACTAATTGTTAGATGCCTTTACTAAGACTGGACTAATCCAGTCAAAACGTTGGATAAAAACTTACTTATGGTGTTTGCCGGAAAACTCCTTTTGCACCCCTATAGAAGAGGAAAAAATATCTACAAGAAAGTTCGCAATGTATATATACTTGGTTACAGTGTTTCCAATTTATTTTATAGATTTCCGATTTATTACACATTCCTATTGGGTGTTTCAGATTGCCTAAAAGATTTTTCAAGTAGTTGCTGTTAGAAATTAGTGTTTTTTAATCCAACTTTGAAAATATTTTTTGAAGACCATTAGTGTATGTGAGATATATTTCTTGTCTACTATTTTATTACTAGTTTCTAACGTTATAACGTTTTTAATACTTAATTATGTTTAAGATTTCTAATTATGTTTGTGACTATTGATTTCGGAAAAATACTGCATGATTAGCGAATTTTTGTTTTAACAATGAAAAATTTAATAATATGTGAATAAAAAAAATTAAACTGCATACTATTGTTGAAATCATTTGTTATAAACCTGTTAGTGTTAGTGTTTTTGTGATTTTGTTTCAATAGCAATTGAATAGCTAAAATAATAGTGGAATTTATCCAGTACACACGTAATTGTCTATACAGGATGTCCAGGAACTCTTCTGCAAAACGAAAACTACATATTGTAGAGGTTATTTTATGTCGGTTTAACTTAAATTAACTTAATCCGAATATGCTTCCTAAGGAAGCTACAGCCTATTGAAGACGTCGTTATATGAGTTTTCTTTAAATCTTTCAAAATGCCGTTACTTAAAAATTACAAACTTCGTATAATGATTACAAACGCGTTATTCGCTGTAATTAATTTTTATTAAGTTGGTTACATTGTTTTGAAATTTTAAAATAATTTTATTTCATGAGGGTATAAAATAACAATTAACATTAAAATAAATACAAAAATAAAGATAATTAACAACATAAATAACATTAAGTTTACAACAGATGCTCTACATGTCGACCTGTTGCCTGAATATTCATTCTTTTCTCTACCGACCGTTTAATTTTAACGGCATTTTTTAATAATTTAAATAAAACTTATGTAACGACATCTTCTTCAAAGGGCTGTGGCTTACTTAGGAAGCATTTTTGAATTAAGGTAATATGAGTTAAATCGACATAAAATAACCTCTAGTATCTGTAGTTACCGTTTGGCAGAAGAGTTTCTGGACACCCTGTAGCGAAAAAATTTCAGTGACTTCAACATTTGGTAGTTCGGATATTATAAGTAAATAGATGAAATTTTAACGTAACAACATTTTTTAATTTAAATAAAGATAAAGTAACTAAATAAAAAGAAATTTGGAATACAGTGCGTCATAACAGTATAGGAAGAAACGAAAGTAAAAGAAAATTAATAATGCAACAGGTTTTTCTTTCTTAGTTACACATTTACCCTATGTGTACTTTTAAATGAAAAAAATCAAATCATTAGTGCGATATAGATAACCAGTTATACCACTGTTTCATGTTGTTATTATTATTTAATAAAACACTTTTATTTTACATTCGTATATGCTTTTATTATATTTGATTTAATTGAAAAATATATGTCGGTTACAACGGTGTTCTCTCACTATTGTGTTGCCAACCCTGCTGGTTAATTACTCCTACTTGTTAATATTATTTATACATAACAATGTTTATACATAACATCTTCCTTCCTAAAGTTCTTAATGAATCTATTTTAATAATAATTTTAATCTCCTAACGATTACAAATCTACCAAACTAAAATTTTAACATTCTTATGGTAACATGCTTATATATAGTAAAGTTTTAATATTATTTACATTATGTGATCCTTTTGCCAACTAGGCTTTCTAATTACACGACTACTCTTTTGCTGTTTGTTAATTAGTATATGTGGGAGGTTTGGATCTATAGTATCCCTAACTGAAGTTGACTGCTTTAAATGGAATGAATTCCTTCTATAAGTTTTATTAGTTTTGTTGTCTCGTATTATATAGGATCTTGGTGTGTCTGTTTTTTGTGTAATCTTCCCTATATGCCAAACAGTATCTTTTCTATACGTGATGTTGTCGCCGCTATCGTATTTTAATGAACCGTGTGCGTTCGTGTCATATTTTTGTTTAATTTTGCTGTTTCTTTCCATTAACTTACCTTTGACATTGTTTTGTATAGTTGGCTCTAATAGTTTATTCTTTATGGGTAATTTTGTTTTCAGCCTCCTGCTCATTAGCATTTGAGCTGTTGAGAGTCCTATTTGAGCTATGGGTGTGTTCCGATATTCCAATAAAGGTATATAATAATCTGTATGTAGTTCCTTACTCTTCTTTAATATTTGTTTAGCAATATGCGCACGCCTTTCTCTGCTCTTCTATTTGACTTTGGGTAAGTAGGTGATGTTGTAATAATTTTAAAATTATATTCTTTTGCAAATTGTTTGATTTCGTATGAAGCAAAAGGAACATTGTCTGCTATTAATTTATCTGGTATCCCTTGGGTACAAAAAGTGCAAAATAATTTTAGCTGCGGTTTTATCTTGAACTGGACAAATTTCTATCCACTTAGAAAAATAATCACTGATAATTAGATAAGTTTTTCCTGCGTATTCGGCTATATCGGCAGCAATTCTTTCAAATGGTCTATCAGGTATTTCGTGTTGAATTAAGATTTCTTTTTTATTTTTATTACTAAATTTTTCACAAATTTCACAATTTTGACTACGTTTTCTATGTCTAAATTAATAGACGGCCAGTATAGTAAATCTCTAGCTCGATCCTTTGTTTTTTGTATCCCTAGATGACCTTCATGTAACAACGATATGATTTGTTTTTGATGATGTGTTGGTATTATTAGTCTGTCATTTAAATATAATTTTTCATGTTCTACATAAATGTCATTTTTGTGTTTATAGTAAACTCTTAAATCTTTCTCTACTTTTGCTATAGAATTTGGCCACCCTTTTAAACAAAATGATTTTATTTTGTTTAATGTTTTGTAACGGTCACTGTGAGTTAGGCAACACACAATGCACGGAGTCGAGGTGTAAACGCGACATTTCTCCGTGTTCGCTCCTTAACGAAAATTTTGGGGATTTAATTCCCAGAATTCAACTTCCGCGTTGTCCTAATTGGCCAATACATTTTCGGCTGATCTTCAACTTCCGCCTTGTAACAACTACCATCACGTCGTGTTACGTGAAATTCAAATTTGCCTTCATCTGAGTGCTTAATCGTAATTCCGTCAAATTTTCTAGTGGTATGTATAGGACCCTGCAAACTTTCAATGTATAGCGGTATATTTTTAGCTGGGGAAAGGATTGATTACTCGATTTTCTGAAGTTTATCTTAGGACGGATGCGTGTACTAATTTCTTCTAATGGTCGCTCGATTGCATTCAGGTACGACAAATATTCTTCATGGCTTCCTCAACGTTACACCGTGCATAATTTTCAGATAAGGCGAGTACTCCGGGATTAGAGTACTCCGGGATTAAAATTACTCGGCTTTAAAGGTTCTTTTGGCCTAAACAAAACCAATTACCTGGCTGATTAAATTCATCGGGGGATCTCTTTCTACCTGTTATTGTCTTGTCGCTGCGTGTGTCGCATACTTGGGGTTCGCTGTTAAGATTGCTGAAGTACGGGACATCCTACCGAAATTAGGGGTCGCCGCAGCTGGAACCGACACCACATAGCTGTATCTCCTCCTGTGGGTGTCAACATCGTAAACCTCTATCTACAACATAAGGTCAGATTTTTCTAATTATACTTCTACGCTGAAAACAAACCATCTCCGGGACGTCACACTGCTACCGAAAACGTCTCAAGCGTAACACCTAAATAAGTACAACTTGTCTTGGCACTTTAAGTGCAGTTAAATCTTTGGAACTCGAAACGTATTTGTTCACGTATTTATATTTTTTTTTGTTAATTCACTACAATATAATTAATTAACTTGTTGTGGCGCATATATTTGCCCAATCTGTAAACGAATGTGTACCGTAAAGGCGCGAACTTGCTTCATTTACCCACCATTGCTTGGGATTTTAGAGTATAAGTGTAATACCACGGAAGAGCGCTCTTTTGGGGAAACACCTAAATCTCCGATACTTTTTAACGCTAAATATTGCAACTGCGAACACTAAATACACCTTCGTATTGTACGGGTGTGGTCACGTCGCCATCTTGTCTAGATTAAATAACGCCAGTGGCGTACCACATAAATTAATAACTTGCTATTAATTTTATATATTTTTTCCTTCTTTGTGTACGACTATATATATGGGTACGAACGAATACGCTTGTAGAATTAACTTACGTTGTAAGTGGATATATTTAAATTGTGCTCTGTTCCTTTTTTTTTATGGTGTGTTATTGAATATAACGCTTTGTAGGTTACTTGTGTCTCTCTCTTTATTGTATTTATTGCTCCTTTAATTTGTTACGGTTGATTGTTGCGTCTGTTTCTTTAGTTCGGAAGCAGGTTTGTATCCACGCATTAGGACTATGGCGCCCTCTGATTAAATCAAGACAGTTCTGAAGAAGCGGTGGATCCTTTTTCTCACCCACGCCCTACTCTTCGGCTGCCGGCAAAACTTACTTTTCTTCAATTAACCGTAGCAGTTTGATCAATCTTGATTTCATCCTGAATGTCTTTTAATCTTTTTTCGCTTATATTTATTGAATGCAAAACTTCTCTTAAAGATTTTTCATCTTCATAGTCAAGTTTCAGTGTTTCTTGTGATCTCGATAGTAAATCTGCTATATGCATAAATTTGCCTGATTTGTATACTAAGTTCATATTATATATTGTTAATTTTAAACGCATTCTTAATAATCTGCATGCACTAATTTTTGATAAGTATTTTTTAAATAACGCGATTAGTGGTTGATGGTCAGTTTCCATTTTAAATTTTCTTCCATATATATAATTATGAAATTTTCTGCATGTATACACTATACTTAAAAGTTCTTTTTCACACTGAGCATATATTTGTTCACATTCCGTTAAACATCTTGATATATACACTATAGGTTTTCCTTCTTGTAATAAACAACCACCTATTCCGGATTATGAGCTATCCGCTTGTAACGTTATTTCTTTATTTTCATCCAAAATACCTAATGTTGGGGCTCTACATAAAGTTTGTTTAATTTTCTTCATTTCCTTTGTATGACTGGCGGTCCAACCCCATTCAGTATCTTTTTTTAGTAAACTTCTTAAACACGTAGTTGCTTCTGCCATGTTTGGAAGAAAATTTCTTCAATAATTTATCATGCCTAGAACACTCTGCAGTTCTTTTTTATTTGTTAGTATTTTTTAATTTTTTATAGCTTCTATTCGTTTTTCGTCAGGTTCTATGCCTGCTTGTGAAAACTAATGTCCCATATATTTGACTTTTTCTACTTTATATTGAAGTTTATCCTTATTAAACCTAACATTAAGTTCTCGAGCTCTATTCATTAATAATTTTATAACTGTATTATGTTCTTCTTCTGTATCAGTAGCTATAAGGAAGTCATCGATGTAAATATATAAACCTGGAATATCACCAAAATTCCTTTCAATTATTTTTTGAAATAATTGAGCAGCTATTTTTAATCCATATTGTAGTCTTTTAAATCTATGTACTCCCAAAGGTGAATTAAAACAGCAAAGTTTACTAGAGTCGTCGTCTAATTGGATATGCCAAAATGACTCTTTAAGATCAAACACAGAAAATATTTTTTTACCGCTTAAATTTTGAGCAATTAATTCCATTGTGGGTAAAGGATGATTTTCATCTAACAGGTTACAATTTAATTCCTTAGGATCTAAACAAACTCTTAATTTATTATTTGGTTTTTCAACTATGACCAAAGAATGTATCCATTCAACAGGATCATCCTCTTTAACTATTATTTCATCTTTTATTAATTCTTTAATTTTATTCTTCAATCTATCCCTAATTTTATTTGAAAATTTTCTGGATCCTTTTATGACAGGTTTCGAATTTTTCTTTAATATTAATTTAACTTTTTCTTTAAATTTACGTATCCCCTTAAAAATGTCTTCATTTTCATTTATTAATTTATTTTTTCTACCTCGATTGTATTTATTTGACTTACAAATTTCAATAACCTACTTGTTTTAATCCTATTATTGCTTTTTCTTTTTATCAACCAAAATATATTCTTGCAAATAGCACTCATTATTTGCTTCACAAATTAGATTTACTTTACCTAACGTTTTTATTTCAAATCCACCGTAAGCTTGTAATTTAGTTTTATTTTCTAATACAATAATGTTTTTGTTTTGAAATAATTCTAATTTATGAATTGGTATTAGGTTAACGTCGGTACCTGTATCTATTTTAAATCTTATAGGTATACCTTCTATTAATATATTTTCGTGCCAAGAATGAACTGAATTGCCATTACTTTTTTCAAGATTTTTTATTGTATTTACTGTATCTATTTCAAAATCCTGATCTTCAACTTCATTTACTTTATTTGTTCTTTTATTTTTATATCTACAAAAGTTACTGAAATGATTTAGTTTATGACAGTTCATACATTCTTTACCATAAGCAGGACATGCATTACTTTTATGGGAACGACCACATTTATAACAATTTGTAATATCTATAATTTTAGTACCTGGTTTATTTATCTTCTTTGATGTTCTTCGTTCTTCTTTCTTCACTACGTAGACTTCATTGACATTCTGGACTCTTCGGGCTTGTTCTTTCGATATCTCAGTGGTGCGACACATTTCCACAGTTTTCTCATAGGTGAGGTTTTCGGTACCCAGTAATTTTTCTTGGAGCCTTTTGTCGGATATGTTTAATACAATTTGATCTCTTAAAATTGATTCCTCCTGGTTTTCATATTCACAATGTTTTATTTGTTTTTGAATGTCTTTTAAAAAACTGTCGAAGGGTTCACCATCTTTTGTATTCTTTGCATGAATAGGAATAGCTTTATCAGTAAATATTATTTTACTTAACATTTCTTCATTTCCATTTAACGAATTGAACATTGTTTCACAAAAATCGGTACGCTTTATTTTATCTTCCTCGGTAAGTTGGTGATGATTTAATATTTTATAGAGTTTATATTTAAATTCTTTTAGGGTTCTGTATACCAAGCTATACAAAATTTTCAAAATGTTTAACCACATCTAAAAGTGATTTTGTAGGCCGTTTCTCAACAAAACAGAGGATATTTATTTTCATTTCTTTGGTTAGAATATGATTGGTTTTGCTTCTTTTTCTATGACCAGTTATAACACAAGAATCTCTTTTAAATTTGTTAAAAATATTGAAAATGGTTTTCGCACAAAGTGTAGGCCTTTCAGGGTAGTGGACTGAAAACATGTCCCGAACGTTTCTCAAGCTACGGTTTTGTTGGTACCACATAAGCATTGTCACCTTTTCTTTATTATTATACCTGTTCATTATGTATTTTACTAGTAATTAATTAATAAAAGCTCAATAGTAAAAAACAAGTTGACAAAAAATGTTTCTAATATTGACCTTTGCATACTTGATTTTTTTAAAATTTTAATTATTTTTGTATCAGGTTACCTAGGATATGAACAATGCTTTGACATTTTTTCTTTTATAATTACACATAGAACATAGAATGTGTAATTGAAAAAGAAGAACCGGGTATAAGTATTAATTAAAATTCTGATAATTTTGCAAACGTTGTCGTGTTTCTTCTAAAATTGTTTGCGATAGTTTATTTAACTGCAGCGGTAAATTTTTTTTAATGAACTTGGTTGACAATATTGGTATCGGATCGAACAAGTGTAGTTGTTCGGGGTTAAAAGTAAGGGTCCTGGTTGAACGTGACAATCATGTAAGGTCTTGTATAAGCAATTTTTTTTAAATGTTATTAAAAGACAATGCAAATTAACTTAGGGAAAGAGAAGTTGACTAGTAGAGTGTAACAAAATATTTGTGTCTCTTTCAAACTTTTCAGAATCTTTGTCTAGTTCTAAAACAAGCTAAGATGAAAACTAAAATATTTATTACATTGTGTTAGAAAAGAAAAAAAATTGTCAGTGTATAAGGTTATTCAATATAAACTATTGATAGCATTTTTATAAAAATTAAGTTAGAACCATACAACTTTCATGTATAATTTTTTTCTACGAGCAATAATAACGATAATAAAGGGTGGGTAATTAACCTTGTACATGTGTAGGTACTACACCCACAATCAGTTTAATAGAATTCGTTTATTGTAACAGTGTGTTACCAATCAATTCTTAATTAATATATTGTGTCACTTACCTCTTATTCATAACATACGGTAATTTGTTTCAAAAATGTTTTTAACACCGATTAAAGCTTATTATTCCTAATGTGTAATAAAATAAATGGGATTTAGGTAAAGAAACCGCTAAATAAATTAATTCATAAAAATCGATAAGTAAACAAACAGGGTGTCAATGTGCCAATTAGTTAGCACTAATTTTACGCAATTAAGTGGCATCACATTTAAACCTAAAACAAACAAGTTTTGTGTTAATTTCGATTCAAAAGCAAATTTACTTTCCATTTAATAGCACGTTATTTGATATCATCTTTTAACACAGATTTTGCGAAAGCAACTATGTGCGTTGTAAACTTTACTGAAAACTTCACGTAAGCTTTTCCATTTGTTAATTAAAATACAAAAATGGATTGTAATTTTTAAAAATTTTGTCTCATTATCTTTCACAACTTAACACTAAAATTTATTTTTCCTATTGTATTGTAATGTTATTAATATAAAAGAATGAAAAATGATTTCATAATAAACAAAAAATTATTTGTGACTGAAAAGTGCACAAGAAATATACATAGACTCCAATTAAGAAAATTTCAATAATGAAATAAAAACACTTCGAAAGTTTTTAAATGTGTTTACTTTTGTATAATACTTGTATTAATTTTCGTCTCGAGTTTTACTTTAGTATTACCATATATTAGATCGATAGATTTAAGAGACATTGATTAATTAAGAAATGTTATACGAAGGGATCACGCTTTTAATAAAATGCCAATTTGTTTGCACAATTTGTTATTACAAATTTAACTTGCTTAGTTTAAAAAGAATTAATTAATTAAATCATATTAACTGGGTGTAGGATTTTGTTTTATTGTTTTTAGTGTAGTACTAAAAAGAAAAATGTTAGAGTGCACATAGCTTACCTACACTTATTAAGATCTACGATGATTTTACATACTTTTTGTAGAAATAATCAATTTTTTTTAACTTAAGTCTCTTTCTTTAAATTTGTCTTAAAAGTTATAATTAAAATAATAATTCTTTTTAGAATATAGTAAAACATTCTGTATTTGGTTATCTGTAGTTTTTTTCAAACGGATAGACTATTTAAGAAATTCTGATTTTAATATAGACTTTATCTAAGCCTTTTTTCAAAAAAAAATGGGAGACCTTGAATTTAAAAAAATTCAAGTAATGCAGAAAAATAAAACAGTATATCTACATTATACAGAGTGTCCATAGAATTTTTAAAATTTGGTGAAAGTTGTACCAAAAACAGATATTCTAAAAATATTATTGACTTTGTATGGTATTCGAGAAATGTGTCGCTATATTAACTTACATTTTTTATATGGAACACCCTGTATTGTATTACACATTTGAGTCCCCACGTTCAAGAGCTTTTCTAAAGCATATGGTCAGGTGTAAGATATGGCTAATAGTTTACAAAAATTATCTATAATCTGTCATCCCGCCGTTCACTAAGTCTAGTAATTTGAAAAGATTTTTTCATTTGGGTAATATTGTGGGGTTAACACCTTGTATATTATACTGTCATTTATTAGCGGTTGCACTAAGCTTTCAAACGATATAGGGTTTGTATGGTCAATTTCATCAAGCAGAATGAGAATATTATTAAAACTTCATAACTCTATCATGAATATAAAAATACAACGCAATATACAGCAATTTTGTAACAATATAATTTTATTTTTCTTTAAGTGAAAATAAAATGGCATATTGGGCCGTATTCATAAAAAAAAAGGTTATGCTTATACTTGCAGAATATGAAGGAAATCCTTATACTTATAGAGTATGAGCATATCCTCCACAAAAAAGTATTTGGTTATTCATAAACGTTACCTTTTACTCTAAATAAAAAGAATATCCTTCAATAATTCTGAGTGTGGTCAGTAGCAGACTCAGTCGTTAGTGATCAGTTGTAGCGATGGCGGATATTGTGGAACTGAGAGAGATTAAACACCACAAACAGCGTTTATCAACACCTATTCGTGATTACAAAGAATTATACCGGTTTGAAGAGGAAAATGTGGAATGGCTTGTTAACAGATTTTTGGGAATAAATGTTGAAACTCGAGGAGGTGCGTTAACATCCGTCTTAAAAATGAAGATATGTTTACGCTATCTCAGTGACCCTGGGTATCAGAAAGGCATTGGTCAAGAACTGGGTGTGAGTCAAGCTACAGTATCTCGTACAGTGACTGCTGTAATTGACCGCATAGTTGCGCAATCAAATTACTGGATAAAGTTTCCGTCTACTAATAATGAACTTATGGATGCGAAACAGTTTTGGCAAAGCAAGTATAGGTTTCCGACAGCAATTGGTGTAGTTGACTGTACCCACATAGGAATACTGAAACCAAATCGCCATGGTGATGAGTATGTCAATCGAAAAGGTCATCCTACACTGAATGTGCAAGCCACTTGTGATGCAAGAGAAATGTTCATTAGTATGGACGTTAGTTGGCCTGGATCGGTCCACGATTCAAGAATATGGAGGAATTCACAAATAAGGGTTCATTTACAAAATAAAAACAACGTCATGCTACTTGCCTGTGATGGACATGGTATAGAGCCGTGGCTCATGACTCCATTCAGAAATCCCGCTCCAGGTCCTGAACTAAATTATAATAAACTTTAAAGAAAAGAGAGAGTGATAATTGAACGTTGTTTTGGTCAACTGAAACGTCGATTTCCTATTTTGCAATATGTTTGCCGAGTGAAATTGGAGAATGTGCCAAAAATAATTGTTGCCTGTATTGTGCTTCATAACGTGGCAAAAACTTTGAGAGACATCGATTTTGAATCACCTGAAGAAGAAGTGCCAGAGGAAAATGACAATGATAATGACGAAGTTGATCTACTTCTTCGCCAGCAAGGACAAGAAGTCAGAAGAAAGTTGAGCATTGTAATAAACAACTTTGATAATTAAATGTGGATATAAAACTGTATAAAATAAAAGTTCAAATTTAATTTAGTTTCATTATTTATCGCATACTAATATCAAATCATTTCGGTTTTTAAAAACAAAATTCGAATAATTATAATAAGTTTATTCACATATTAACGCAAACTGTTCTATTTTTATTTTATTACAAACTTTTAATAATATTAATAATAAATCAGACATATACCTACGTTAATCTTTTATATTTTAAACCCATCCTATCATCTAAGTACACTAGATTTTTTAACCAAACTAGATAATAATTATACTCAAAATCCCTTAGTTTTACAAAAAATAATAAGTACCTAACGTAATATATAATATAAATTGTCAATATAATAACGTTGTACGAGAAAATTTGATGAATTTTTACATATTGTAGTAAGTTACCTCCCCCTTGTTAACAATATTTGCTGTTGATTTCTCCCGCTTCATCCTCTCCAACTTTTTTTTCATAGTATTCTCTTTGAACTCTACTTGTTCGATACTGCTCTAAAAGAACTAGCCGTTGAAGGTCTTTGGTTGTGAGTCCTTTTGTTTCGTTTGTTTCGTACTTTTCTGTTGCTGTTTTTTTTCTTGCTGGCCGAAGAGATTCGACAGTCTTGACACTACTAGACTGTGGTTTGATGACTGATTCAGAATGAGGCTTTCTTTCTAGTTTTTATTTTTGGTGTTTGGGATTTTTCCAAAATCACGGGAGCATTGGCAATTTCATCTGCTATGAACTGCAGTTCGGTTGTAGCATTACCTTTTTCTGTACTTTCATTATCGCTGCTTGACGAATACATATTCTCTGATCGAAGTGTGCTCAAATAACACCGATAAGAAATAAATACCGTAAATAAACAATCCATCGTAAACAGGTTGGAACCTGCCGCGGCACACACAAGCCGACACCCCTTTACTTATTCTTGAAGGATATTCTTGCAAGTATAAGGTAACCGTTATGAATACGAAAAAAAGGAAATGCTTATACTCCTACCTTTTTCTTTAACTCAAAACCTTATACTTTTACCTTGTACTTACAAGGATATCCTTTAGTTTTATGAATACGGCTCATTATTGAGCTACTGGCGAACACTAAAAACGTTTTTTACTGTCTAAACATTAAAAGCAATAGTTCTTTTGTTTTCACAACTATTTAAAGGTTGGTACCTTGGTTATGTCGTATTATGAATGTAACAGTAAAGTACCAACTTAATTCATCGAGAATTAATCGTTACTATAACACTCGAGAATTTCGAAACTTTGAAAATAACACATGAAAACTAGCAATAAACCCTTGAAGAAAAAATAATATATTTCATTTAAAGTTAAAAATATAATTGTTTTGCTTAAACAAGCTCAACAATTGTATTATTTAACTCCTAGTAAAATAATCTACTATTATGAATTTTAACATTTGTTTAAAATGCTTACCGTTTACTTCAAAGCACGTCGACGTCGTGTATACTGATTTTAGTAAGGCATTTGATCGTCTTGATCACCGATTGCTTATATCTAGACTTGAATCTTTTAACCTGCCACTTCATTGGGTCCGTCTACTCGCAAGCTACCTCAACAGTCGTGGTCAATTTGTTGAAATTTGTGGTTTCCAATCTACTATGTTTCAGGTTCCGTCTGGTGTTCCTCAAGGTTCTGTGCTTGGATTTTTGTTGTTTATAATATTTATTAATGATATTACCAAGATTTTCGATCAAGATTTTTGCTGTATGCCGATGACATAAAGTACTTGTGTCACTACTCTCTCTGATGCTCTAGTTATGCAGGAAGAGCTTGATCGGTTAATGCTGTGGTGTTTGTCAAATGATCTGCATTTGAATATCCGAAAGCGCAAATATACACACGGTTGTTCCTCTATATCTTTTCAATACTCCATTGCAGGTACATCACTACTCAGGAGTGACAGTTTCTATGATTAGGGGTAACTTTTGACCATACCTTTTTTTTTCAACATGCATATTAACAATATAACCTCAAAAGCGCGCAAGACTCTCGGTTTTTTATGGAGAAATTCGAATGACTTCAATTATCAAAATACTCTATTCTTTCTATTCTTGAGTACGCTTCTCCGGTATTGTCTTCTGTGGGGGTTGGGGCAGTCGACAGTATTGAGTGAATTCAGACAAGATTTTGAAATTTCTATCGTTTCGAATTAATAGCGTTTATCCACCGCAAGGTTGTCCGCAGGCTCTTTTGCTTGAAAGATTTAGTGTATTCAGTCTTGATAAACGTAGGCAAGTGTGTGACGCATTATTTTTATATAGATTGGTTCACTCCGTTGTTGATTGCCGGGATCTTCTTGAGAGATTACCATTTCATGTACCGAGATTTTAGATATGTATTGATACCCATCTTGAAATGGCCTGTTTGCTGTTGGTGGGTGTATTCTATATAAATAAATAAATAAGCACTTGTTTATTCTTTTAATTGGAGAACTTGCAATTTATAACGATGAAACATCACCAGTTATTTTTTTACTAATATCTAACTGGTTAATTACATTTCGCTACCTGAGTAGATCTTGTACGATTTCATTATCAGTTACCAATGAATTTCAAACTTATTTAACAAATTACGAAGTACTTATTGCAACAAATGCATATCTTATTCTTATTGTATTTAAAAATTAACCGAACATACTCTGTTGCTATCTTGAAGTGTGCTATAGAATAATGACAAATGTCAAATGCTGCTTGTTAAATGATATCAATAGATTCTTACATCGTTTAGATCTTTAATAATAGTTAATTAATTTAAAACAAAATAAATTTTACAAAAGAAGGAATGGTGGATATGATAGTTGTATTAGGTGAATGCCTATAATTAAGAATCTAAACGATGTAAGAATCTACTGAAATCATATAACAATCAGTATTTGCCATTTGTTATTATTCCATAGCACACTTTAAGATAGCAACATAGTATATTGGTTTAATTTGTTTTACGAGTTAATAAAATCTATAAAAACACTTATTCTTCTTTGGCAAATCCAACTTATTTTGTTCCTTTAAAAGTTACGTGGGCTTTTTGAAGTAGTTCAGCAATTCTAAAGAGGCGATTGCTTTTTGTTTAAGAGCCTTCTCTACCCTTTTTGCTAAAATCGTTATACGGAATTGTTAAAAACTCTACTACTTTTTTTTTATAAAAACTGTTAAAACAAACTAGTTTCAGGTTTTATCGTTTCGTGACGCTATTTTATATGGAAAAATTACATTTTTTAAAGCGCTAGAATAACACCCTTATATGCAATTGAAATAATCTAAAACATTTTTTTTTTCATATTTTACAATTAATTAATTCATAAATTGGGAAGGATTTCAATAGGCCTGTGTCCATTTTAAATAGTTGTGCTAAAGTTTTCGAGAATATTATTTACAAATTACTTATGAGCAGCGTTAAACATCTAATAGGTCCATATCAGCATGGCTTTTTTAAGGGGAGGTCGACTGAAACAAATCTTACGTGTTTTTCTAATTTTGTTAATAAAGTAATTGATAACACTGGGAGGGTTGATGTTGTCTACACTGATTTGTCTAAGGCGTTTGATGTAGTTAACCATGATTTGCTGTTAAAAAAACTTTACCTGATGGGGGCGTCTGGCCTAACTCTAAGGTTTCTGAGTTCCTACTTGTCAAAAGCAAATGTATAGTTAGATTCTTAAATTTTGACTCAGCGCCTTTTTGCCCTTTGTCAGGTGTTCCACAAGGTTCGAAATTGGGCCCTCTGCTCTTTTTGATATTTTTTAATGACCTTCCATCAGTTTTAAGTTTGTATTTTGCTTAATTTATGCGGATGATGTTAAAATATAGAGAAATTAAATCTTTTTATGACGTAATTTGCTTACAGAAGGATCTAGACATACTTGCGCTGTGGTGTAGCAAAAATAAACTCTTGTTGAATATCAATAAATGCAAAGTATTGTGAATAACGCGTCAAAAATTGACTGATACGCCTAATTATACTCTGTGTGGCAGAACTCTGGAAGTAGTAACTAATTTTAAAGATTTGGGAGTTGTTTTTAATAATAAATTCACTTTTTGTGATCACCTGGAGTATATTATAAACTCAACTTAAAAATGATAGGGTTTATTAAAAAGAACCACCAGGGATTTTTCTAGGATTAATGGTATTTTAACTCTTTACTATGCATTGGTAAGATCTAAATTAGAATACTGCGCAATTGTATGGATGCCTTACTCTAAGAAGGAGATCAAAAGGTTGGAGGTAGTTCAAAATCATTTTATGAGATTTATTTATTTTAAACTTAACAAGGTAAGGTGTGATAGAGATACTCCCTCATCTGCCCTCAGAGAAGTGGCTGGAGTCTTGAGCTTGGAGATGAGGAGAGATGTCGCCAGCCTAATATTCTTGTTTAAAGTAATGAATGGTATGACAGACTGTCCTCAACTTCTAGAGTTATTTACCAAGATCCAATAATGTTAGACATCATGCTCTTTTCAATGTAGCTAGAACCAATACTCAGGGGTACCAATGTTTTGTTATCAATCGTATTGCAACACTATATAATAAATTATTTAAAAAGAATCGAAAGATATTTTTTATTTAGTAGTCAAACAACTTTCAAAGTAAAATTGTTGAATTACTAACAACCGCGTGAGTATGTTACCTAGGGCTAGTTTAATTTTTCAAAAACTGTTTGTTAATTTTAAGTTTATTATGTAGACTGTTTTGGGACTTCGGTCCTGTAGTCTAATTTTCTAACATAAAGTTTGTAATTGTTGTTATTAAATAAATAAATAAATAAATAAAATATTTCACGACATAATATGCAAAAACAGCTTTGTCTTCAAAACGTAAGTATAACAAATCAGCATATTTTAGGAAAAAAAGGGATCCGATTAAAGATGCGTAACATATCGATGTTTATGATAGTAAAATCCAAAATTATTTTTATGAAAAACTGTACCCTTGACTTTTTAATCTAAAAAGACAATCTCAACTCTATACTATAATAGGTTTTCAGTAACTCAATAAATTCAACCGTTGCATGTTGAGAGAAGAATCACGTAGCAAAATTTTTCTCTATGGACTTAATTTTTTCCAAATTGCGGAAATGCGTACAATTTATGTTTAACAATAGCAACACCGAGTCATTGATGATTTCAAATTTTTAATAAACTACATGAATCACTTAGTAAAATAAGATCCAGTAAAAGATTAAAGTAAAATATATTTGTCGATTGGCCAATCCGTAAAATTTTTTTATTTGGCAAATTTTGGAATCTTCTTATGTTGAATACATTTTTGCAGGAAGGAGATGTTGAGGGAGAATCGTTTCTTATCATAGCAGAATTTTTTGTACCATTCGAACCGGATTCTTGGACTAGCTTTATTAATGAAGAGAATAAAATTAGAATCCATGTTGAATTATTGGTTATGTGTTCAAAGTTCCACTAAAGGAGTAAATATGTCAGTTTGAATCTACCCGCTCAGATGAATCAACAGAGCTTTGATTTTTTGCTTCGGAAGATTAAAAATACTGAAATAAAACTTCTTTCTATTTTTATCATCCGAAACTGATACCTTACTAAATAATCTTCTAATTGTTGAGGTGAAACTGCAGATTTCAACAGTCCTGTCAAGTGTCTTTGTAACTTAGTTAATTTACAACATTAAATATATCTAGCGTTAATTTCAAGTTAATTTTATATTGCAACATTAGAAACTTAAGTTATAAAAGTATGCAGTATTTAATGAAAGTTTCAGCAACATTCCCATTTAAGCAACCCAACTTTCAAACGTTTTTTTTATTTTATTTTACATGGTTGTTGTCGTTCAATAAGTCATTTTACAATCTCAAAAAACAACCAGAATTAACTAGTATACGCCTACAACCAAACCAATTTGATTTATAAACTCCAAATTTTATTTAATTGTCATCATTTGATTACACTGTGCAATGGATACATATCAACTTCACTTAAATTTGCAACCAATTTCTTGGTTTCAAATTTTCCATTTTTCTTAATATTTTAAATGTTTGAAAAGTCAAACTACATTATCTCTTCTCTTCAGTTTACGTGTATGTTATACATGTATACTTATAAGTTATAACTAACATAACTCTAGTAAACATTACTTTTTAAAACTTTCTTTGTTCATCCTCATCTTCGATTTGTTTAGATTAGTAAATATTATTAGAATTTTAGCACTCTTATATTTTTCATGTATCTTTACTACATATAAACAAAACATATTCTTTCTTGTTTTTATAGCTTTTCCTAATACAAAAGTTTGTTGATCAAGTAATGAACACTTATACTTATTGTGCCAACCAAAATAAGAAATAATGAAAAATTTAATCTAGAAACAAGTATAAACTACTTAGCGATACGTCATCTTTGGAAAAGTAATAAAAATGCTTAAAAATTTGAATTTATCTTAAACAGAAGATAAAATAAACAATTGTCATGTACGTTTGAATCTAAAAGCCGTCGTTGATTGGAATCTCTTCACACGAGTGATCACCTTCTTCGGAGGTTTTTCTATCTTTAATGTTGGATGTAGACTATCAATTCTAGTCTAGTCTAGTCTTGCCATGATTGATGGGCCAGGAATGTCCTTGTACCCCGTCGTCTTAAGGGATGTAATCTGCAACAGAAATTTTAAATATTATTTGTGTTAGTCTTGAGAAGGCGAGAAAATTTTAAAGGTCGTCGGGAAAAGCGGTTAAGGCGTTTGATTTTGAAGGGATAAATTATCAATTCAGTTTTACACTTTGTTTTTATATTGGTTTAAAAGGGGTGGATCTTATATCGCGCCGCTCAAATTCGTATTTTAGTAAGGTGCAGCTCGAATAATCTTAGAAAATAGGATTCCAAATCTGGTTGACCTTTAGGATTTTTCTTTTCTATTAAAATTTTATAGATGTGTATGGACTTCGATGGCATCTCTGAGCTATCTGTAGTGATAACTATTAATCGTTGCTAATAACATTTAATCCCTTGAAGAATATCTTATGGTCCCTATTGCTAAGCCCATCTTTGATTACCACCAACTTCTCGGGGTGTAACAGACGAAACTGTAATTGTAAGTAATATGGTTTTTTTTGTGTAAATTTTGGTCTTTTTTATTTCTGATTTGTATTTCTTTGAGATAATTCGCTGATCGGGTCCTATAGGAAAACTGGTGATTTGTCAAATATAGGGTGGAGATATTGCTCCTTAGTATGACGTACAAATCTATTAGTATCTACCGATATTTTGCTAATTGATGGTTCATTGGAAACACGACAATTTTGAAAAGAAAACGCCCGCAAAGATAAAACAAATAAATTGTAACACCAGTTTTAAATTGCATTCGCGTATTGGCACTACACGAAAATACTAGTAATATATGTAAACTTAAATTCGCATTCAGCAGGTTTTAACCTTCATCGTATTTATCAAAGTAGCGACCCTGGAACTCGCCTTTGTGATACATGTTTAAACCTTTGTTTGTTTTTCTATTTTACAAAGAACGCTATTTTGAATCTCATTTAACACGGCACTACTAATTTTATAGGTACTTAAACACCCTCCGAAATAATTTTCTTTATCTGAGCTTGTAGCAAAATTGAAAACGGGGTTTAGTTAACTAAAATATGTTTTCTATTATTGTTCTTTTCTTATTACTCTAGACAACTACCCTAAAACTGTGACCCCTCCTTTATTTAAGAGCACATTACGCGCTTTAACTCTCACTGTTTTTAATTTCAAATACGGAGTATTTTCCACTTTTTTTACAGTAATGATATTTCTACTATGTTAAAAAATAGTAAATTCTTTACACTTATAATTAAGTCGTGGGGTCATTAACACAAAAACACGACGTGTCAAATACAACTACTTTTAAGTAGTAAACTCAGTACCCCATTTATCGAAATTTTTTGTTTTTATAGGTTGTTCTAACATTATCATACATAGTTCTAGTAAATCGAACATTTTGGTATTGTTCTACTAGTTGTTCTAAACATTGTTCAATAAACGATATCTTTGCACCAAACTATAAGCTCCGAAGTAAAAAAAAAGTTTTTGAGATGGTAGATGTTCCAATAGGACAATTCTATGAGTTTATCTACAAACCCACAAATTAAGAATAATCGTTGTTACAATTATCTGTTGTCGTTACAGTTATCTGTTAGTAATACTTGGTTTATACTATTTATACGTGTCTCTATTACACGAGATGTCGCAAGACATAAATTTTATTTAAATTAAGAAATGTTTATGACAAGGGAATTAACGGACTAAGAGTCAAAGCACGTATCCTGTTTTGTTCGAATTGATTCTTTTTGGTTTGAATTTTTTAAATCTTAAGAAGCTCAAATTTAAAATATGAATTTGGCCAACATATTTGTTTTTTAAGGATATTTTGTCCATTTGACATGTCGTACGATTATAAATATATTTTGAATAAATTTGCAAACCATTGGTTTGTAAACATTCATAATTTATCGGACGAAACTGTATTATGGCTTACTAATCTGAAGGACATCTGAAGTTAAGCAAGATTTTGTATTCTCTGTTGTGATTATCATTTATTTTGTTTGCTATTTCTTTAACCTACTATTTTCTTCGTTATTGTCGTAACTGGCGCTTGGACCGGTCTATTATATGTCGTCATGCAATGGCTGTGCTGTTATATTTTATGTTCATATTTACCTTGTATAATGTTTACACACTTAATCAATATTATTACATATAAATACTGGATAAAGGTTGGCATGTTTAGGTTTTAGTGGTTTTCCTAAACCTTGAAGCAAATGCTTTGCCAAAACTAGCAAATCCACTAATTGCACATGGTTTCGTCACTACACTATACATGTTTATACTCATCTTTTGTGGTACCATACATAACACTTACATCACAATATAATAATAAAAATGTACCATACGAATAAAGAAATAAAATAAATAAATAAGTTGGTCATTTAATTAGTAGAATGTATAAATACGCATAATTATAATTTAAAATAATGCGCTTATCATACATTTTAATACCGCTTAGATATTAACCATCTTGGCTAGGACGTTTTATATGCTGTTTAGAGCCAGATAACCACAGATCATTTGATCTTACAGGTTAAAGCAAGCGCCTAGCCTGGCTAATGTCTGCATTTGGCCAACTCGAATCCGCTACAACTACCTACAAAGCATTTAGACACAGTCATTCTAGTGCCATCAAAGTAAAAAGCATTAAGGAAACTCAAACTAGTCCCACCAACCTACCAAGCATCTGGTTTTACAGGTCAGTGTCAGCATTTTTTGGTGCCAAAACTTGCCAAGCATTGGGCTAACCCGATCCAGTGCTACCAACCTACTAAACATTTGGTCTTACAAAATAGTGACAGCATTCAGTGCTGTAGATAAATTAACAACCATTTTGATAAGCCAATGACACTAACCTTTCAAGCAATTGTCTTACAAACCAGTACCGATTAAGATCACCAAGCAGTGAACAAAATACAATGGAAAATGAATCAAGATTTACATACAAACCGTTGTTATTTTGATCCTTATATAGATGCGAGCTTATTTATTATTACTTTGTATAATAAGAACAAAGCCGTTTATGACTTATATTTAGTAACAAATAACTTCTTAAAGTTTGGCCACGTACTTAATTAACATCCTATATTTACGATGCCGTGAAAAAAAAATGCTGGAGAATAAAAGGCCAAGGGAAAAAAATTTGACGGAAAAAAAGAAACCAAGGAAAAAATCGCATAAAGTAGTCAGTAGTGTTTGAAATGACGCAAAAATTTTATTATCTTGTCAATAAAACAATTATAATTTTATTATCCATTACAATTTAATAATAATAATACGTCTATTAATCCAACAAGCAATTAAAACTAAAAAAACATAACGGAAATAGTACTTGGCACAAGAATTCAAAATTACTATACAATTAGAGAAGCTTGACATTTTTCTTCTCAAAAAAACGTCAGAAACCTACTTCTATCCATTACTCTGCGACTATTTTTTAATTGATTTATTAATCTTTGCTATTACCTATACTTTAATTATTTATTATTTTCTATTAAATTACAATCTTTAATTAATAGAAATGTAGAATAACAGCAATATTCTGTTAAATTCAAATGTTGCTGTGATACTTTTTTTGGGCATTGTCTGCCGCAGTTTTTTATACCACGTTTTCTTTTGCGGCTTTTTTCGGAGGCTTTTTTATCCGCGAATTTTTATACTTTTGGATTCCCCGTCTTTTTTTGCGGGTTTTTTTCTCTAGATTTGCAAGTAACAGATACATTCAATTTTACCGATTGTATAGCTATTAAAGGTTAATTTCAGGTTTATTTATTATTTTAATTTTCTTAACAATTTCAAAAAATGTTCTTGATGTAAAAGTAAATCATATATCAATCTCATGGATTGCTGCAATTGCTCCAAAATACAAATAACTGAAAATACAAAAACCCCATGTCGCGTCGAAATGAGCTGATTTAATTTTTGGAGGGTTTTAGCTTAGCATGTTATTATTATTATTGACTCATTTTTGAGTTGAGAATTTGGTTTTCTCTCTTAGCGGTGAAACATGGTTTTAACATATTAATAAAAAAAAAGTACCTGTAAGGAAATAGAATTTGTGTTTTCATTAAGTACAAAATTTTTATGTTAATTATACAGGGTGTCCCGTAATAAATGCTTAATATTTTACCAGGTTATACTGTAGGTCGAGACAAACAATTTTTATTATATAATGGATAGTCCCACCTTGCTTGGTTTGTCCGTCTATTTGTTTGTATGTGAATTTTAGAAAATAATTTCCGGTTCGGTAATAGTTGAAGTTATGAAACCCAAACTTTGCAGGTGTATTGGTTGTACTAGTGTTAGTAAAAGATAAAAATTTTAAAATAATACCATTACTCGTCACAAAAAGGCGGTTATTTGAAGATTTCAAAGTTAAATAATAACTTTTTTCAATTGAGTGTAATAAAAATTTTTTATTACAAGCAAAAGCGTTAAATAATATTTTAGCAGCGCACTCTAATTTTTACATTTACTAGAATAATAAAGCAATTGGAAAAATATTGTATTAAATTCGTTATATAAGGGGTCTATGGTTCAACTCGTTCCATTATGGCACCTCGTTGCTCCGCTCGTCGTGCCATAATTCCTCTCGTTGGACAATAGACTGCTTATACAACTAATTTAATAATATACTATTAAATCAGTGGTTTTATTGAAAAATTATAAATACAAGAAAAGATAGTCCTGCTCTAGACAAACAATAAAAAAACCATTGGTTTATAAATTATTTAACTTTGAAATCTTCAAATAGCCGCCATTTTGCCGTGGGTAATGGTATTATTTTGAAATTTTTATTTTTTACTGACACTATTACAACCAATACACCTACAAAGTTTGGGTTTCATGTCTTCAACCATTACGGAGAGGAAAATTTTTTTCTAAAAATTACATACATACAGATAGACGGACAAATAAGCATGATGGGGCGATCCATTATATAAAAAAAATTGTTTGTTTCGACCTATAGTATAAATAGTAAAACCTTGGGCTTTTATTACGGGACACTCTGTATAAATATGGCATTTGTAAAGAATACGTTCTTCGGGCGTATTTTTTAGATGCACTTTGTTTAAAACGTTGGTGAAATCAGTTACAACGATTTAAGTTTTACAACGCACTGCAGTTTAATCATTTTAATTTGAAATTGTTTTTTTAACTTAAAACAATTTATGTTCTCTAAATTTTCTAATTTGAATATTTATAAGGTAAACTTTGGTACATTTATTATTAGCGAATACTCTGTTAAAAGTAACAGTGCAAGTCTCTAGAGTATAATGTTCATGTTAAAACTTATTTATAAAATAAATATGTAGGTTAAATTTTATTTTTAGATGTATTTAATTAATTCATAAGTTGAATATATAATAGTGTAATTATACAAATATGATAGTGCTCTTTGAATACAGAAAATGTTCTTTTATTATTTATGACAATAAATCGTTAACTTTATTACATACTTATATCTGCAACGTTTTCAAATGATGAATGCTCTGAAAAAGAAATCATCTCAAAATACATACACAAAATGCTTCTGGGGTAATTTTTAAATGGACAGATAAGGTTCCAAATAATTTTAGTAGGACGTTTAGAATAATAATTCTTCAGATAAGAAACCACTCTGAAATGTGACTAAACAAAAAGAAATAAAACGTACTTCTTAAAAATTAAAGTAACGACATTATCTAGTTTCAATGATTGCATTTAAATTTCAACGCAATTCCTTGGACTAAACAAATACAATTAATTTTTTTTCCAAAAGTACACACGGTGTTAAAGGTTGGAATATCAAACGATATACACATAATATCACAGTTACATTTGAACTCGTGCTTAAACCTAGTTTAACTACCAAAAGTCGATTGTTTTATTATATAAATGGAGTCGTCAAACACGCAAATGCGTCGATTGTGCCGCTTTATTTTAAAGTTAGAACATATGGTTCGGGTTTATATATCATACAAAATTGTCAGCAAAAGCAGGGCAAAAATTATATCGATATTACAATAATATTATTATAATTATTAATACAATTTATTATGATATGAAAATTTGTTCAAATTGTATCATTAAACTGTATAAATTTACAAATATGTTTTAAATTTTAAACATTTATGTTAATTAATAAGTTTATTTAAATTTTGATCAGGTGAGTATTCCTCCAAAATTATAAGTTTTATATAAAGTTTGCTCTTCTCGAGCCCTTCTAGGTGGAGGAAAATGAAAAAACAAACTCAATAAGTTGTCAACGCCGACGTTGTTTTATTCGTTGTTTGTCTCAAGTTGGGTTTGTTTGTGCGTCTTTTAATTAAATTTTTAACCACAACTTATATACAGGGTGTCACAAGCAAGCGTGGGTCTTCAATAACTCATTTGCGGTTGGAGATATCGAAAAATGTTTCAAATAAAAGTTCCACCAATTTAACTTCTCTATACCATAAAATTATTTTCGAATATACAGGGTGTCCCGTTTTTCCTGTACGCAACCTAATTTAATTTTTTTAAATGGAATGCCCCATTTATTATTGCTTTATTAGATTTCTCGCTTAATTTAAAGGCCACTTCGTTAACCATACATTATGGCTGAAATGCACCGTTCCTCAGAAAATTAGCGCTAAAGGAAGAAAAATGCCGTTTCGGTACCCTGCGCCATTTTTCATATCTCCGAAACAAAAGAACTTAGAGGAATGCGGTTTTCACAGATCGCTTCTAAGAGAAATGACCTACCATTTGCACTATTTACACAAACATGTTTCTGTTAAATTCATTCAAAGCTACCGCTTCAAAAATAAATTGTTTCAAACCGGCAAAACTTGTTTTTTCAAATAGAACACTATTATTTTTTTAGCCCATCATATGCAGAATTTTATTTCCTTTCGTCTGATATAAGGTTGTTGCTATCAGTTCCTAAAGCTTTTGAAAAAATTGCAGTTATATTCTAAATTTTAATTGAATCGGATCATCATGTACGCCTTGGTCGGTGATTAGCTTTTGTTTTCTACAATGTCATATTTGTGAACTTCATAAGGTGTTCAGTAAAGTTTCATTGTATCGTTGTGTTTGTTTCATTGTAACTTTGTGTTCATTTTCCGAACTGTTCCGCTATGGCGTTGAATAAAGAAGAAATGATAGATATGGTTCTTATTCTTGGGGAATGTGAGAGAAATCCCTCTTGGCATCGAGGGTGTATGCCCAGCGTTATCCAAATAGACGACATCCTAGAGTGGAATCGTTCAGCAGGGTTCTGGAGCGGTTTCTTACTAGAGGATCAGTGGAGTCTGGAAAAGAAACTACGCCAAGACGGTCTGTACAGATGAAAATGAGTTCCGTGTTTTGGCGTCTGTGGTGGAAAATCCGAATGTCAGTCAAAGAGACATCGCCCGAGAAACCGAAATTGGTAGAATGTCTGTACAAAGAGTCCTGAAACAGCATAAGTACCATCCGTACCACGTTCAGCTACATCAGGAACTACTTCCAAGGGATTTTGCAGCAAGAACGGAATTTTGTCAGTGGGCCATCGAAAGAATAGCCGAAGACGAAGACTTCTTCAAATATGTCCTGTTTACTGACGAGTCTACCTTTCACAAAAATGGTTTTGTAAACAGGCATAACTTCCATTATTACGATACGGCAAATCCTCCTAACTTCCGGACGTTTTCTCAATACCGATGGTCACTGAATGTGTGGGGAGGTGTTTTTGGTGATCGTGTTTTCGGACCGTACTTTTTGATGGACACTTAACAGGAAGGGCCTATTTGCAGTTCCTGCAAAATGGTTTCAAGAAATGTTGGAGGATGTTCCTTTAGAATTTCTTCGACGTATGTGGCTACAACAAGACGGTGCCCCATCTCATTGCACCCAAGAAATTCGGAACTACTTAAATGCGAATTTCCCAAACCGCTGGATAGGAAGAGGAGGGGCAATTAACTGGCCCGCTAGGTCGCCTGATCTCACAAAATGTGACTTCTTTTGTGGGGATTCGTTAAAAACAAAGTGTACACCTCTTCACCTACCACTGCCGAAGATATGCGGGAGAGGATAACTAACGCTTTCAGAGAAATTACCCCGGACATTCTGGTCAACGTTGACAATAACTTCAAACGTCGAATGAGGATGTGTATTCAAGAAAATGGCAGACATTTCGAGCAGCTTTTGTAAAAGTTAAACATCAAGAACTGGCCTGAGGCAAAGTCACTGCTCTGTGTGGACATCTTGAAAATTATTTTTGTGATTTAAAACGTCTGAACTAAAATACAACACTCTGGTTTTTCAATTGAAATAGTTTTCATTCCTAAGGTAGAAAACAAAAGCGGAAAAGCAGCTAATCACCGACCAGGGCGCACGCGATGATCCGATTTAATTAAAATTTAGAATATAACTGCAATTTTCTCAAAACTGTTAGGAACTGATAGCAACAACCTTATATCAGACGAAAGGAAATAAAATTCTGCATATGATGGGATAAAAAAATAATAGTGTTCTATTTGAAAAAAACAAGTTTTGCCGGTTTGAAACAATTTATTTTTGAAGCGGTAGCTTTGAATGAATTTAACAGAAACATGTTTGTGTAAATAGTGCAAATGGTAGGTCATTTCTCTTAGAAGCGATCTGTGAAAACCGCATTCCTCTAAGTTCTTTTGTTTCGGAGATATGAAAAATGGCGCAGGGTACCGAAACGGCATTTTTCTTCCTTTAGCGCTAATTTTCTGAGGAACGGTGCATTTCAGCCATAATGTATGGTTAATGAAGTGGCCTTTAAATTAAGCGAGAAATCTAATAAAGCAATAATAAATGGGGCATTCTATTTAAAAAAATTAAGTGACTGTTTTTATTGTTATTTTTAATTTATATATTACGTTTTCATCATTTGATGGTAATCCTAAGACTATCAACTCGTATTTGTTATAAGCCTTGATAAAGCCCTACGGATAGGGGACGAAACGTAGGCATAGGGGGCGAAGCATAAGGGGTGAAACGTTGGCGTTGACAACTTATTGAGTTTTATTTTCACCTCCACCTAGAAGGGCTCGAGAAGAGCAAACTTTATATTAAATTTTGGTTTTAGTTGTAGCACTAAAAATTAAAACCATAAAGCTGAAAAGCTCACTATTTACGTAAAATGTTGTTTTTTACCAAATGAATTTGTTTTGCTTGTCCCCCCTCATGGTAAACCTGAAACTATTATTTCGCCCACTATAGTAACAGGTTTATTAGAGAAAAAACCGGTTAAAATAAAAAGAACTTGAGTTTATATCCGTCAAGTTATGCACTAGAACCAAACGAATTCAAAACTTCTTAACTTAAAATTTTTTTCAATAAGACCTTTTAATCAAAGAATGATTTGGGAAAGTTCGTTTCATCGTGGCCCGTTTATTGTGACTGTTTCATCGAAGTTGTTTCATCACCGGTCCAGTTAATCTCCGTCTCAGTTCATCGCACTCCCAATTCATCGGTGGTCTAGTTATTGGTGTTATAGAATTGGATTTTGTTCTGTCTGACAAACATTCACTCTGACTTATGTAATGTCACTGTCAATGTTCATAAATTGTCATAAATTGTTATTTATTAGTTTAGAATGAAATGTAGCTCTGTTTTAAGTGTATTAAAGCATAATTAAGGTTCATTCGTTTTTCATAAAGCTGTGTCTACCTATATCAATTTAATACACTTCATTAACAATTGAAGTCAATCATGGAACGTATATTACGACTAGAAGGATTTAACCTAAATCCCGATGAAACAAATTCAAGTCTGGAATGGAATTAGTAGTACAAGCCTTTAAGTATGTAGTGTCGCAGCTGCAAATCTAGAACCAGTGTCACTGTTCACAAATCTCTCGCCTGAATGCAAACCAATTGCCATAATATCTCGAAGACACTGCATCTGATTACAAGTTTATATATTCTGAGATCCAGAATCTACTCAAAAAAGGAATAATAAAGAAAGCATCTCACCATGGCGAGCTCAGGTTTTGGTAGTAGTTTCTGAAAAAGCACAAACATCGAATGGTGATTAATTACTCTCAGACTATCAATTGTTACACGGAATTAGATGCTTTCTCCTTGCCACGTATTGAAGATATCCGTAAACAGAGTTGCTTCTCACAGGGTAAACAGTACTATCGACCTACGTAGTGTATATTATCAGATCCCAATCAAGGAACAAGACAGATCTTACACTGCATTTGAGGAATGTGGAAAACTTTACTAATTAATGCGTATCCCGCTAGGAGTAAGAAATGGTGTAGCTGCGTTTTAGCGTAATTTCATGAGGGTTGTCTCGAGGTATAACGTATAACATCACCTTGAACGTAGAGAAAAATTCTTTTTCCAAGAAGGATATTTATTTTTTGTGGTATGTTGTTGTCATAAATGTATCAAACCTGATCCTGATCGTCTTCAGCCGATCAGAAGCCTACCTATTCCTGATCATGTAGCCTCACTTCGTCGATCAATAGCATGTACTCGCATTTTGCTTAATTCATACCAAAACTTTCCACGAAAATACAGTGTTTAACCAGGAGAGGATTCCCTTTTAATTCCCAAGCTGTAGTTGCAGTCGAGAAATTGAAACTAGACGTTCAAAACGCTGTTGTCTCATCAATTGATGATCACGCTATGTTCATTGTTTTTTTTTCTTTAGGTCTACTTTATGTTAAAATGTTTAATTTACAATCTAAAACGTATACATACTGGATTGAAATTTCAAATAAATATCATACAACGTTAGTTGTAAGTCACTGCCACTACCATAGATTAGGTAGTGAATGTCTTGGTTAGTGGCTTTTATTCATAGTCCTTCGAAGAAAAATCAACTAGCGCCGTCTAAGATTCTTCAAGATTGGGCGTACAAATAACGTACTCATAGACTCGTCGAAAACCACCACCAGACATCAGCCACCGGTCGAATACAAGATTTTAACGCCTTTGACAACATCACCGGACTTCAGCCGCCGGTCGAATACAATAAACCCGATCCAGTGCCCAACTTATCAGGCATCTGGCCCTACAAGCCAGTGCCAACATTGGACAACCTGATCTAATGGCACCAATCACCAAGCATCTGGTCTTACCAGCCAATGCCAATTAAGATGACCAAACGATGAACAATGAAAAATTGACTGTGGAAACATTAATATCACCTCAAAATCAACCCACATTCTACTTGAAGCGGGCAAAATGTTTAAGTAAGATGAAAATCTACACTAATTTCTCAAGGACTTTAATAGTTAAATTCCTTTAAATATTTTGCAAGTAAGCTTGCATTAATTTATTAACAGCACATTGACATAGTTTCATAATGTATGTAAGTGATTGCAGTTCAACCAAGCTTGCATTATTACATTATGTCACAATTGCTCAACAATGCTCACTGCAATGTACTTTTTATGTTAAAATGTTTAATTTACAATCTAAAACTTATAAATACTGGATTCATATCAATTTTTAAAACTTTATAGCAGTACCTACCCTATTTTGTATAAAATATTAGTTACTTCTATTGTTACTAATTTATCTGCAAACTTTAATTTGAATGATTTTATTTCGTAACGTAATCTTTTGGTCAAAAATCTCTTGTAATTTTTTGGGAAAAAGTGTTAATTCCAACAACAACAATCTAGTGTTCACTCATAACACGTAGCGTTGTTTTAATTATAAAACAAATTGAGTATTAACTTGTTTTTGGATTCTATCACTCTTGACTCCAGGACAATATAATTAGTTGGAAACAATTCCTTGATTATTTTTTCATTTTTTATCCTCACAAACTTCTCTGAGAGAAATGTAGATTAATGCGTCACACGGCAACAAGGGAGCTCAGCTAACGGCAAACAAAATAAAGCTAAACGAAAAGCGGCGAAGATATGAAGAAAAGACCCTAAAGAGTCGTTTACATCTACTAAAATTACATTAACGTACGCACCATTAAGAATTACTAAACTTTAACATCGTTCTGTTAACACTTGCGTACTTACATTTACATTCAGGTATACATACAGAAACTTAACGCAGCATACAGAATTGTTGGGTCAACTTTCATTTAAAAGGTACTAAATAATTCTTACGTTCATTCCACCAATCACAGAATTCCAAATTTGTAGTTTGAAAACTTGAATAAGAAAAACATACCCATAACTTCAAAACTACAGGGATTTAGGTAAATGTCACTTAATAAATAGAACGAAAACCCTTTATCACTTTTGGCATAAATTTACTAAGAAGTAAAAAAAAAATAGCAAACGTTTTTGTAGATTTTGATAGGCGCCTATGGTTATTTTAAGGAAAATGTATCTGCACATATCTTAGTAATAATGAAAAAGTATCTTGACAAGATCAATCAACGTAAATGTCATTTATTACTTACTCTTTTGCCAAAATAACATAATTCAAAATAACAATAGCCAAATCTGTGAAAACCATGTTTATCTATCAATCAACAATTTAAAAACAATTAATAAAGCAAAGGCGAGCATCTTGTCAAATTGAGCAAAAAAAAATCGAAAATGTTTTCAATAATTTCCAAAAATGTTATTAAGGTTTTTATTCGACTTAGGGGCAGTTGCAACAACCTCAGTTAATTTTATCCGTAGGTTAAAAACAATCGTTACTATGTTTAATCCTTGGATACTATTGTTTTAACCTACAATTAAATGTAATCGAGTTTGGTGCAACTGGGCCTTATTAACCGCCATCACTAGACATATTTTTGCCGGATAATTAACTAACACCATGTATATGTAAGTATGATATTCATTTAAATTATGTTTGTGTAGAGATTTTATCATGGATGATGACAAATTAATGTTTAAAATGAATGTAAACGGAAACATTTGTTTATTCGTGCGTTAAGTCTACGTTAATTTAAGTTGATGTAAACGATACTTAAATTAAAATAAACACTATTACTTGAAGAAGAATATAAATAAAATATGCTTAACAAAATTACTTTTGGACCTTTAGATAAAGATAATTAAAAAATATACGGTAAATACATTGAACGCATTACATTTAAACGTAAAATCTAACAATACAAAGAAAGTATTGAGCTGATTTTATTTCTTTTGAAATTAACTAATTTCCACGCATCTTTAACGGGGTTATTAGACAGGCTTAAGAATTCGTCAGATATTTTCTTTTATTCAATATTATTTTCTTTGAGATAGTTACTCCTTCTTAAAAACCTTATACTCATTTAGGTTTTGTTTACATCACATAATATGACATAATGTCTATCAGGGTGTTTCGCATATCTTTTAATTTATTGTTGAATCATTAAACCAAAAGTTTCTTGATATTGTAGGCAGGTAGCAGAATTTGCAGATACTCTGGTGTAAACGTTAATCAGAACCTTTAGACCGATTGTCATAAAAACGGACGTTAAGTCCTCTAAAAGACTAGACTTAATTGTAAACTTAATACTAAAGTCTCCGGTTAATTTTAGAAGTTTGGTCAATATACTAATAGTTTTTAAAAAATATTTAGTTTGCCGTAGGAGACCTATATAATGCAATAACAACTATTTTAATTTTAGGAATCAAAATACTGCATAATTCAGAATTCAATTTAGAGCAGAATTGATACGTATACCAAGGCAGTCTTTAGAATTGCTGTTTTTTCTGACCATCATAGCGACACTAGTGTTCTTTTTTCCTCAAATTTAGGCTTTTGTTAGAGGTAATTTATAAGCTTGGTTTTCAAAAAAATAAAAACGAAGTTCTTGATAAGATCACGGAGTAGTGGATTATACAGTTAATTAAAAAAAAATATTTACAAGTTTTTAAATAAAGATGAGAACAACAATTTTTAGCCTCTGTTGTTTAATGTATAATTAAAGAAAAATTAAAAAGTTGATTTTATTTTTTTCCTCAATAACGATGCATCTAACGAAAAAACTGAAAAGATCTTTTGTTTTAGAATTGAAAGAGGAATCTAATATTAATTTTTATTTTGTGAAAAAGCAGTGGCGTACCAATAGTTTTTCTTAAAATGCACATGTGGATTACTGTGTGCACGCTACTGATAAAATTAAAACGTTAAAATTTATAGCAAAATGTTCATTGTTATTAACTATTACAAAATGCAAAATTTCAAAAAAATATTTCAAGCCGTTTCTGAAATATTATTAAATAAAGATTTTTTTTAAAAACTTTAACACCCTGTGTTTCAGAAAGGAACCGAAAACGGACCTGAGTTTATATGAACTTTTTATCTTAAAATTACTCAAAAAATCGTCTGTTTAATCTAATGTACATACTTAATTAACACCCTGTATATCTGCATTAGAAAATAACTATAAATGTGCTCATGCAATATTAAATAATTAGACCATATTATAATGGTAGAGTTATACATATTGAATACATAATATATACATTTACATAATAGTACCTATTTTCTAATTGCTAGTTATACCTATTACAATAATTAATTACATACATATACATACCATTAAATTACATTTTTGTGAAATATTTTTGTATTGAGGTTTGTGTTACATTTAAGTTTAGTTTGTAAAACAGAAGATTCACATTTTGATAAAATTTGAAGTACTTCTACCGCTAGCTTACTCTTATCATTAGAAAATAGAAAACTTTGCACATCTCTTAGTTTTTCACACACTTCACCACTTTCATTGTTCGAATCACAGCCTTCACTATAGTCTAATTCACTGATTATATCTTGAATACTTAAATTGGGGCATTTGGTCAAAATATCACAATCAATAGATGCATAATTTTCAAAGTGCACACGTTGATTACCTTCTAGTAATACAGGAAAAGCTGAGCTAGTGGAATTTTGTTTTTTTTATTGAATTCTTCTTGCAGAAACTTTTCCGAGAATCCTGCTTTCGCAAAACATTTAGCAATTGTAATAGGCGAAACGTTTTTCCAGGCTACTAATATCCAAACTAAAGCGCTGGTTAAATTTTTCCGCATCTTCAAAAGGAGGTTTGGTATTTGTGAATGTTAGCAGCTTTTTGATTAAAAACTTCCTGCAGGCCATTTTAAAGTTTTGGATAATTCTTAGATCCAGTAGCTGGCAATGGGATGTGGTGTTTGGGAGTAGAAAAACAATGTTCACATTTTTAAGAGTTACTTTAGGATGAGACGTGGCATTATCCAGAAATAATAAGACTTTTCTACTTCCTTTTTTCATTTTTTCATCAATTTTTTTTAGCCAGGAAGTCATAATCTCTACCGTCATCCAAGCTTTTTTATTAGATACCCATTCTAAGGGCAGTTTGTTGATATGAGATTCTTTAAAGCATCTTGGGTGTTTACTTTCTTCAATGATTAAGATGATTTTTCTTATCACTTTCCATATTTGTACAAAATAAAATTGTCAATCTTTGTTTTGCAGCTTTTTTACCACTACATTTATCGTTTTTTAAAGAGAACTATTTGTTTGGAATTGCAAGGTATAAAAGTCCGGTCTCGTCAGCATTGTACACATTTTTGGGTCAATACTCCTTCAATATTACTGACAGCTTTGCTTTCCAAGCTTCAACAGTGTCCAGGTTAATATCAGCTGACTCCCCGCAAATTGTTTTAAAGGTTATGTTATGTCTTTGACAAAATTTCTCAAGTCACCCATTTGAAGCTTTAAAATCCGTCGTTTTTAAGTTTTCCGAAACTTCCAATGCTTTCTCTTTTATTAAAGGTCCAGATATAGAGATATTTTTATTCCTAGCTTTACAAAACCAATTGTAAACTATTCGATCAATTTATAAACCTTTGTATTGAATCCTTCTTCAAATAGCTTTTTTAAATGACATTTGTTTTTTAAAATATTGTTAACTTGTGTTCTTCCAACACTAAATTTTTCAGCCAACTTTCTAGCACTGGTATTGAACTTTTCACTTTCCACAGTTATATCAATTTTCTCTTTAAGAGACAAACGTTTTCTTTTTAGCGACATTGTAATTTTTCTGTACGTCTATACAGGGTGAGTTTTTTCGATGTTTAGCACAGGAATCTCGGAAACGAATAAAGATAGAGAAACAGTTAAATGGGTAATAAATTGTATTTTTTACAAGATCACTAAAATGTGCCAATCGCTCTTTCAAAAAATGCACTGCTAACTAGATATTTCGAAAATAAGTTTTTTGGTAAATTCGTTTGGTGTATGTTACTTTGTTATTATTGAATTTACAAAAAATTATAGAGAAAAAAGTTTTAGGTATTTTTGTGATAAATAATAAAGATTTTTATTTAACGTATAATTTTTGAGTTATGACACACACTTCTGTTTTTTCTAATGGAAACCATAGTCGGCTATGACTTCATAATGAAGATGCGTTTTCAACGATTCTAATGATATACCATATGTCACAGTTATTTTTATAAATAAACAAATTATAGCCAATTTTAGTTTAATTTTTCTATACTGCTGGGAGAGTATGGCATGGAAACAATATCCGACGTAAACGTCAATTATTAGCAAGTGAAGATTACTTATAGTTTCTATTTGTGTTGGCTAAAGTGTTTGAAGCTATCAATATGAATTTCTCTAATGAAGAAAAACGTAATATGATAGAGTGTTATATTTTGTGTCATAAAAATGCCGTACAATCTGCACAACGATTTCGAGCTTATTTTGATCGTCGGCAGCTTTCTCTACCTACCTATAAAAGACTTCTGTAGATCAAAAAACGTTACAAGGAGTATTAATGAAGACGCGGAGGTAAATATACTAGCATGTGTACTGCAAAATCCAACGATTTCAACTCAAAAAATTTAAACTGAAGCAGGCATGTCACAACGTACAGTTGTACAAATACTAAAAAAAATAAGTATCACCCATATGAATTGCCAGTTGCGCAAACATTACATCCAGGTGATTTCAATAAACGCATTGAGTATTGTACCTTGGTTTACTAACATGTATGGAGCTGACGCACAGTTTAAATTTAAAGTTTTGTGGGCGGATGAAACGCAATTTACCAACTGCGGCATGTTTAACAATCATAATCTGGGTGACCGTTATCTTCATTTTTTACAAAACGATATTGATAACATGTTAGTCGAACCACCCTTGCACACACGTGGTATGCTCCAATGGTTTCAGCACGATGGCGCACCATCACACAATCAGAAAACGGTGCGAAATCATTTAAATCAACCATTTTCTAACTTATGGATAGGACAAAACGCGCCCGTTGCCTTGCTACCTTGATTTATGGGAAACGCCACAGAAGAGGATCTTAGGAAAGCTGTTCTAGAAACTTTCGCTAATATTGATGCACGTTCCGTTCGAAAATTTACAAATTCTGTTTGTGCATTAAGTAAAACGGTAGATCTTTTGAAAACATACTGATATAAACACGATACACAATAAAATCAGTTACGTTGCTTTGCTCCCTTCTTTATATTTTATTTAGATCCTAAGTTTCGTTGTTGTTTTTTTAATTTATCGTTTACAGTTTTTTTGTTTGCTTGTTGTTGGTCACGGATATTAACATTACTCTCTATTAAGAAACTTACAAAAATTTAATTGTGGCTTCTCAATTAATAATTGGACCTTCTTTTAGGAGTTTGGCTTTGTAGGACTTCATTACATGTTAGTTCTTCCGAATAGAACCTTTGTACTTTTATCATTATGACGTTATTTTTGTTAATTTATTTGTTGTTTTTGTATTCTACTTAGATTTAGTATTAATGTAGATGCTTACTGGATTTGCTGATAAGAGCTGTCATCCAGTTGACAATTACCTTTAAATGCCTCGATAAAACCTGACTTTTCCGGTCGAACAGTCAAAAGTCTATGGTTATTGATTGATGACCCATCCTACAAAGCCAAACACTTTTACGAATGTAAACTCGCAAGAATTTGTTATTGTTGTTATTCTTTGTATATTTTTGGAATATAGTTACTAGTATTTTTGTTTTATCTTGAGCTTGTAATTTTAAAATTTAAAAAAAGTTAATACCTATCTAACTTTTATTTTATTATTCAACTTGTCGCGTATCTTAGTAATTGTTTGCATTGCACACTATTCAAGAAGTTTTGAAAAAAATCAAAATTAACCATAGGTAATTTATTTATAAAAATAAATATGACATATGGCATATCATTGAAATCGTTGAAAATGCACCTTTAGTATGAAGTCATAGCCGACTATAATTTCTATTAGAAAAAATAGAAGTTTGTGTCATAACTCAAAAAGTATACGTTAAATAAAAATTTTGACTAGACTAGTATTTACTACAAAAATACCTAAAACTTTTCCTTTTATAAATTTTTTGTAAAGCCAATAATAACAAAACAACAGGCACCAAACAAATTTACCAAAAATGTTATTTTTCGAAATATCTAGTTAGCCGTGTATTTTTTCAAAAAAACGAAAAACACATTTTATTAAGCTACAATTCTTTTCCCATTTAACCGCCTCTTTATCTTCACTAGTTCCCGAGATCCCTGTGCTAAACATCGGTAAAAACTCACCCTGTATGTACCATCACTGTTGAACATACTAACTCAAACTATGTACGCAAAATACGATTTTAGGGTGAGCTTAATAGAGCCTTTTAATTACACTTTCTTTGTAATGACTGTCTATTGTAAATCGAACAAATTCTTTAAATTCGTTCTTAAATACCGGTAATTACTTAAGCCTCACACAATGAAACAATTATGTATTATGCACAACTTGAACGCAGTTTTTAGAGGTAGCCGCTTTTAAGAGGTGGCCGAAAATAGAGGTTTTACTGTAATACAAATTTTATACATTTAATTTATGAAGTACATTATACACATATAATTTAGTTTAAAAGAATGCAACTGCAAATACATTTACGCAAAAAATAAAGCCACATGAATTTTGTTATTGCGATATCTCTACTCTATTTTATAAAAACTAAATAGTCGACTACTAAAGTTACAAGCTTTTTATTACAATTTATATTAATTTTAACATATAAAAAAATCATAATGATAAACAATTATAAACGGTCTTTATTTGCCATCTTGTTTCAAAAGTATTAATTAGCAATTGTTGCTTAATGACATAACCGATGAGTGAAGTTACAACTCAATTTATATCGCGTCAATTTGAATTGGTTCAGTGTATTAAACTGTGAAATAGCAAGCATAAGCCCGACAGTTTCGAATTGATGTCGGTCATTTCCCGTGTTAAAGTACCTGTTCAACAATTTTAATTAGATAAGGCAGTAAACACGAATTCCTTTTATTTCAACCCGACAGGATATTTCATGTTTTATAAGAACAAAACAGAACGTTGCACAGTAATTAGGCTTTAAAATCTAACGATTAATCTTTTTGATGATATTTTGAATCCAAATTTAAATTTGTTAAAAGTTATAAATATTTTTAATTTTTGAATAAGTGTAGTTCAAGAATTCAAAAAACTTTAATTTTGTTGATGTATATTGTTCAAGCAACTACATACAGCGTGTCAATCTAAAGTTGCACATTTGAAATATATTTTTATATATACAGGGTTTTTAGAAAAACATAGTTAACCGAAGTTGATTTTGTTTAAATGGAACACATTGTATATCCCTAGCTTCAACGTTTTTCAAATTATTCGCAATTATTTCAAAACAGATGTACGGTATTAAAGAAATTAGTGTACTGTGGAAGTTATTATAGAGATAAAATTTGTTTTCTGAGGTGTCAAAGTCGAAAATGTTGTACAGGTCGACCGAAACATTTGATTCAAATTTTGGAATTACAAATACATGTATACTCAATTTTTTCAAATGGAAACCACCATTTTTTATGTAACTAGTGAATTCTTTTTCGAAAATCAATGAGAAAGTATTGACATGTCCTATACCTGAAATAAGCAGATTTTGATTTATTCTTTCTTCTAAGTTTATTCTACAGTGTTTATTTGAGACTACCATACATAGGAAAATTAACATTGGGAATTTAGCTAAGGATTAACTATGGCTATGGATAATTGACAGTAAGTATAAAATTAAATTTTATTTGTCAAATAATTGTTTAATAAACTTATCATAAATATTTATACAACAGCAGAAAAAATTCAAATAGTGATATGGAATTTAGTAGGTATAATGTTGAAATTATTGAAATAGGGCGTCTACATATTTATTTCATTTTTTATAGGCAATAGTTTGAGAAGAACAGCTGAGTTTGGTATTCTTTACAATGACAGGCCAATTCCGTGTCTTCATAGACAATTTCGAGAAACTGGGTGCGTTAACAGTCTCTGTAAACAGCCAAAACTAATGAAGATCAAAATAACGATCATGAAACCGACATTTTGGCAGCTGTGGAAGCAGATCCTAATGTTAGCGTAAGGGGATAGCTTGCAAGCTCTTGGTGTATCACATTCTTATGGCCATAAAATTTAAAAAACACCAATATATTCCTTATAAATATTCCCTACAAAAGAAGTATTAGCAGCAGACAGTGAAAAACGAACCGACTTCTGCGAATTAATGCTAAATAAGTGTAATGAAGACGAACATTTTTTTAAAAGAATGTATGCTTTACTGACGAGTGCACATTTACATTACACGGCGAACCAAATCGACAAAATTATTGGCACTGGAGCAAAGAAAATCCACATGTAAAGGTGCACACCCATTCACAATATCGGCAAACTGTGAACGTATGGGTTGGGATATTGGGCGATAATTTTATTGGTTCATCCTTCATCGAGGGAACCCTTCATTCCCGAAAGTATTTAAATATGCTGCAGAACCAGATTATCCCAACAATGAACAATTACCGCCGTAGTCAATGATATCAACACAATTTGGTATCAGAATGATGGAGCGCCTGCTCACTATTCGCTGGAAGTTCAAAATTATTTAAACCGTACATTTCAAACAGGTGGTTTGAACGGCAGGCACTATTAACGCTGCTAGGTCCCCAGACATGTCGCCAAATGATTTTTTCTTATGGGGTTTCCTAAAATCAAAAAAATTTCAGTTCTTGACAACATTACAATTTAGAATCGTTAAAAGATTTAATTGCCGAAGTGTGTTTCAACATAACTCCCCAAACACACAAAGTCATTGTTTAATAGTCAACGAGTACATTTGAACATTTAATTAATTAATATTTAGTACCTTTCCCATATATCTCTATTCAGTTTTAGTAAGTCTAGGTAGAAGTTGTTCTCTCAGTTCCTTTTTATAACCTTAATAAAGAATAAATAACCTCAAACTTTGTTTTATATTATTTTATTTAAAGAAATAGCTATCAATAATTCACTAATTTATTAAAGAGATAAACAATACCTTATATCTAACCCTACTTTTTAATTTTTATAACAGTGCATTGTCTTTACCCACGAAAAACTTAAATTTCTTTTTCCACTACTAGCTGTGAAGTGGACAATTATTGCGTCTGCTAGCCAACTGAGAAGTTCAATTTCTCTATTAGTGGTTAAACATTTTTTCTATTGTTGACCTAGGTTAATAATGGACAATTTCAAATTTTTGAGAATCTAAGAATAGTTGTTTAACAAAAACGAGTGAAACATAATTTTGTATATCCAAGAGATTATCTTTAACGTATTTGCTGCTTAAAATTACCTAACACGATAAAATTATTTGAATAAAAAATGCCATTAGTTTAAAATTCGCGCCCCCATCCCATAACCGCAAATACATAACCTGAATTTATTTATTTATTAAATATGATGGTAGAATCAGTTTTTCAGGTTTCCCAAAGAAGATTTAACCAGGCGAGTTAAGTTACATCATGAATTTTAAGTAAATTACAAACATTTGGTTGTAGGTGTTTTGAATCGTTAATAGAATCTGGAAGGTCCGATCTGTTGCATAAAAATGTCGACTCTAAAAGCTTAACGAGTATGTGGCGAACATTTGCCATTCCTAAATGAATTACAAGTGTCAATTTCTGAAACCCAATATTCAAATGATTCAAAGTATATTGGCGATGCAATAAATGCCCGTTAACATCTCTATCTATACCAAAACTACTCAAGCTTGCAGCTCAAATACTCTTAGGTAAAGAAAATTATGGAGGAACATTCTTAAATTGCAACGTGAAAAAAGCACTTTAATTGAAGTTAACATCTCCCAACGATTACTTCCCTGAAAGCAGAGCACAAATTGTGACAGCCCAAGTGGACTTAAAAATAAACCACTAAGAAGCAGGAGATATACAGAAGAATACAAACAATTTTCACTACAATTATATTTTACGAGCCCCAAAATGTTAATTTTAAAGTAGGTTTTAAATTTTTGCCAGCTCAAACTGCTACGTGATCATGGTTAGAGTTATATATAAAAAGTTAAACCCCTTGTGCTACATCTTTACAAATACGATATGTAAAGGTGACAAATTGAAGTCAATAGTATTAAACTGCATAGAAAAGCTACAACTACAATGCGGTGCCAATGTTAGGGCAGTAGTAAAATTTTCGAAACCTAATTAAAAAAATAGATGTATCACCGGAAAAACCATACCTTCTCGTAAACGATAAGAAAATCTATTATTTCTTCGATGTCTCCTATTTATTGAAGTTGGTGCAAAATAACTTGATTAAATACGATATAATCTTTAATAACAAAAAAGCATCTTGGAAAGACATTAAAAATTTCTACATGTCAGACAAATCTAAACCGCTGCGATTGGCTCCTAAATCAACTAATTTACAAATTACTCCAAATAATTTTTAGAAAATGACGGTGAAATATACCACACAAGTGTTTAGTAAAATCAGTTGCAGTTGGTTTATCAACGTATGTAGCTTTTAATGCTTTTGATTTATTTGCATTCCTGTGCTACTTGATTTTACAAGAAAAATGTTTGGGCTTAAATTTAGCTAATAGTGGAGAAAATAGTATATACACCATGGTTGTCAAGTCCATTATTCCCTACGCACCTTATTGTGCTAAGTGGTGCTAAGGCAATAATGACAGACTTCACAACCTTGGTGTATAATATACTATTTTCCACTACTAGCTGTGAAGTGGAGAATTATTGCGTCTCCTAGCCAACTGAGAAGTTGAATTTCTCTATTAGTGGTTAATAATTTTTCTATTGTTGACCTAGGTTAATAATGGACAAATTCAAATTTTTGAGAATCTAAGAATAGTTGTTTAACAAAAACGAGTGAAACATAATTTTGTATATCCAGGTGATTATCTTTAACGTATTTGCTGCTTAAAATTACCTAACACGATAAAATTATTTGAATAAAAAAAATGCCATTAGTTTAAAATTCGCGCCCTCATCCCATAACCGCAAATACATAACCTGAATTTATTTATTTATTAAATATGATGGTAGAATCAGTTTTTCAGGTTTCCCAAAGGAGATTTAACCAGGCGAGTTAAGTTACATGAAGAATTTTAAGTAAATTACAAACATTTTGTTGTAGGTGTTTTGAATGGTTAACAGAATCTGGAAGGTCCGATCTGTTGCATAAAAATGTCGACTCTAAAAACTTAACGAGTATGTGGCGAACACTTGCCATTCCTAAATGAATTACAAGTGTCAATTTCTGAAACCTAATATTCAAATGATGCAAGGTATATTGGCGAAGCAATAAATGCCCGTTAACATCTCTAGCTATACCAAAACTACTCAAGCTTGCAGCTCAAATACTCTTAGGTAAAGAAAATTACGGAGGAACATTCTTAAATTGCAACGTGAAAAGAAAGCACTTCAATTGAAGTTAACATCTCCCAACGATTACTTCCCGAAAGCAGAGCACAAATTGTGACAGCCCAAGTGGACTTAAAAAGAAACCACTAAGAAGTAGGAGATATACAGAGTTAAACAACCCTTGTGCTACATCTTTACAAATACGATATGCAAAGGTGACAAATTGAAGTCGATAGTATTAAACTGCATAGAAAAGCTACAACTACAATGCGGTGCCAATGTTAGGGCAGTAGTAAAATTTTCGAAACCTAATTAAAAGAATAGATGTATCACCGGAAAAACCATACCTTCTCGTAAACGATAAGAAAATCTATTATTTCTTCGATGTCCCCTATTTATTGAAGTCGGTGCAAAATAACTTGATTAAATACGATATAATCTTTAATAACAAAAAAGCATCTTGGAAAGACATTAAAAATTTCTACATGTCAGACAAATCTAAACCGCTGCGATTGGCTCCTAAATCAACTAATTTACATATTACTCCGAATAATTTTCAGAAAATGAAGGTGAAATATACCACACAAGTGTTTAGTGAATCAGTTGCAGTTGGTTTATCAACGTATGTAGCTTTTAATGCTTTTTGATTTATTTGCATTCCTGTGCTACTTGATTTTTACAAGAAAAATGTTTATTTTTTATTTTTGGCTTAAATTTGGCTAGTAGTGGAAAATAGTATATACACCATGGTTGTGAAGTCCATTATTGCCTACGCACCTTATTTCGCTCAGGGGCCACCGCCTCTCGCGAAATAAACTGGTGCTAAGGCAATAATGACTGACTTCACAACCTTGGTGTATAATATACCATTTTCTACTACTTATTTTATAATACGCTAATTAAAAGATTAAAATCTGTTTTGTTATGACATTCACTATAATACAAATTTTCATTATGATACAAATTTTTCAGCCAATAAAAATTTTTTCATACAAACTGATACATTTATCTAAACAGACTATGAACACAAATTGAGTAGTTTGACATTTAATAAAATTATTTATTCTGTTACTATTTGTACTTAAAAACAACCTCTGAACGTTCAGAAAGTAAAATGAGGGTTCTACTCGATTTAAAAAAAAAGAACTAACAAAGCAATTCAAAATTTATAATCGAAAAAGCCTGAACTTATAAGGATGGGTACATCGTATGAGTCTGTACAAGAGAATAACTATAATTGAACTTAAACAATCCTAATCTACACAGGCAAAACGTACAACTAAAATCAAACTAACTTTCGGGCATAGATTCGGAAGTTCTTGTTTATTATAAGACTGATACCAAACATTTTTTTTACAAAAAGTTCTATTGGAACAGTCTTACATTTATTCTAATACAAATTGAAACATTTTCTACATGTCGGTAATGTAAGCCATTTTGTATCCTATAAGAAAGATAAAATCACATGTTAAAATAATAATAATAATTTTTAGAGAAATTATTCATCGATTGTAAACAGCAATGTTGAAGCAACCCAAAATAAAATCGATTCTTTTTATTAAAATCAACCTGTTGTACTTCTGCATATTCGCACCAATTAGATTATCAAAAATATCTCTTTCTGTAGTTTGAAGCACCACCGTGTTAAACTTACAAAGAAACAAAACGTGTAAGCAGTTCTCCATTCAACAAGAAATACATTTTACAACTTAAAATAATTTTTGAATAAATTACTCACCGATCGTAAACAGTAATGTTGAAGTAGTCCAAAATAAAACTAATTCTTTTTATTAACATTAACCAATCGCATTGTATTTCTGCATATTCACACCAATCATATTATCAAAAACATCTGTGCGTGTAGTTTGAAACACCACGTTGTTAAATTATAAGGAAACAAAACCTTGTGTGAATTCAATTAGTTAAGAGAAACTACGAAACACTTAAAAAGTAGTTTTGAAATGGAATTCGGGCTTACCAATAGAAAACATACTGTCTAAAATATTAGTATCAATAAATGTAGAACCTTCGGCAAGTAATTGCAACTTACTTATAACTCTCAAATGCAAATTTATCCATCTTTTTTTATAAACTACACTAATAGGAAATGCACTGTTCAAAACATTAGCATCAATAAATTTAGAAACTTAGGCAAACAAATGGCATGGTACTTAAAACTCCCGAATCCAAATTTGTACACTCGACATTGTTTTCATAGAACGTGTTAGTAGATAGCGGAGGTGATATTACTACATTAAAGGGAAACGTGGGCTGGAAATCCTTGACGGTTGCTGAGAGCTATATTGAAAACAGCATTCAAAATAAAATTCATATTTTAAAATAAAATCTTAAACTCAATCGAAAATACGAGGGTGGTCTGAAAAGTTTCCGACCTAACATAACTACAAGAATTTTTATCTTAAAATTTATTTTTATTTTTCTACTAAGTCTCTTTGTGACTTTATACACTTCTCCCAGTGATGCTCCCATCTCTTTAATCCGTCCAAATACTACTCGGCGTTCTTCTCTGCAAAATAATTGTTCACGAATGTGATTACCTCCTCATTTGACAGAAATCTTTGTTATCCGAGAGCAGTTTTTAGTTGAGGGAACAGAAAGAAGTTGCTTGGGGCTAGATCTGGTGAATAAGGTAGATGGTCAAGCAGTTCAAACTGTACTTCATGGATTTTCGCTATGGCAACTGTTGAGGTGTGAGACGAGACGTTGTCTTGGTGAAACAGGATTTTTTTTTGCAAATGTGACCGTTTATTTGCATTTGCTGCCTTCAGTTTGTCAAGTAATGATGCGTAGTATGCTCCTGTAATGGTTTACCCTTTTTGAAGATAATCGATTAGAATAACTTCATGACTATCCCAAAAAACAGTCGCCATCACTTTTCCAGCCGAAAAAACAGATTTTGGTTTTTTTGGAGCCGGTTTCACCTTTGCAGTTTACCGTTTTGACTGTATTTTTGTTTCAGGCGTATAGTGGTAATTTAGTAATTAATCGGCGCCAAAACTTCGAATTTATTGCGCCGAAACTGCGCCAACAGAGCATTGAAAATGTTCATTTGAACACGTTTTTGGTTTAACATTAGCAAACGCGACCCCCAACGCGCGGACAGCTTTCTCATGCCTAGAGATCTTGATTTAATATAGTGACAAACACGTTGTTTGGACATTTTCATTGCCTTTGCTATCTCTTACTTTAATTCGTCGGTCGTCTAATACTATTTGGTAAACTTTAGTGATGTTATCGTCAGTAGTTACAGTTTTTGGACGTCCCGAACGTTTATCATCTACCAAGCTTTTACGGCCACGTTTAAATTCAGCTGTTCAAAATTTCACAATGGTAAATGACGGTGAAGAGTCTAACTCATCTTTAATTTGCGTATGAGTATTTCCTTTCAAAAACAAATATTTTATGACAGCTCGATACTCGATTTTCTCCATTTTCACAAAAATACTCACATCAACTCACTCAAACGACTGTCAAACTGCGCGTCCAAAATGGCTGAAACTTTGATGTGTTGCTGTCAATAGATGCACAACTACATTTCCTGACTTTTTATTGACGAGTGCTGCCATCTTCACGTTGAGGTCGGAAACTTTTCAGACCGCCATCGTT